>WOVY01009382.1:422500-502608 GCA_013436015.1 Rhipicephalus annulatus
CATAGAAAGAAAATGTAGCTTAATAATTCTATAAACATGTTGTTGGGTTAGTTGCCGAAGAAAGATTATTAACGCAATCTACGTAGACGAAAAAAGGACGGGACAGTATAGAGCGCTGACTTGCAACTGAATATATTTTTAAAAAGCTCCGTTTTATATACGAGCAGACATATGAGCAGGACAATGGCGTACAATCCCACACTTAAATATGACAGCGTGATATGAAAAAAAAAATGCCCTTCTGCTTCACGCTGGGTTACAGACGTCCTTGATGCACACATCTTGCTCTTGAGGAACCATGACGTCCCCTTCGTTTTTCGTCTGTAGTGTTTTGCGTTGCGTCATTGGCCAATTATCAAAAGAAAATGTGGTTGTTGGCGCCACTTTGACATTCCGGCACCAAATGCAGTGACTTCACCGATTTCGACAACGTGTATGTCATACGCAGTTGTGAATCGGTAAGTACATTGTACTGCGAAAGGGCGATATGCATGATTCACACACTTTCAAGAAATTCAATTCGGCCATTGTCGCCAAAATACGAAAAATATTGTTTGAAATACGTGACGTCACACGTGCTAATTTCAGCACGGAATTTAGGAATGAAACTTCCTATTTTCTTGTTTATTGTTAAGCATATATGCTGGTTAAATTAACAAATAGTGGTTCTCAGTGTGAAAATTATCAATCTAAGTTAATTCGTTGTTTCACTGTCGTATTTTATTAAAAGGGATCTGCTAAACTTTTGGAACAGCCATATTTAACATCGCAACACGTGTAGCGACGATTACTGAGACGAACGCAACGTAAATAATGGAAATTGGTCCACGGACAGTGAAGTTATGAGTCCTCAAAGTTCAAAACTCGAGCAGATGACGACGAGAAACGTTCTCTTTCGCACTACACTCGTATGCTGGCGCCAAAGGCCGCTTCCAGTCACAGGGCGCGTCTCATAAAGGCATTCTGGAAATGTCACCTTATGGTGGCCTTCACACAATGCCTCGCTACCACTCTTTTTGTCGGCGTCGTTAGCATGGTTACTATGAACCACGTGCGTCGAGTAGAAGACCCTCCCATGGTCACACTGGGTAATATACACACATACACTTTGAGCAGGATCACCTCTCGGCTTGCATGCAAGACTCGTTCTACAGCAATGCAGGCGCCCACCGCACTTTTGGCTTGCTAAAAACGCGGCATGCCTTTCCACTTTTAGTTGTTTTGCTACTTGCTGGCGTATCACAGCCTCGTTCGCAGGCTGTGTTGTGTTCGTTGTTCTCAAAATACATCATTTAGAAACAGGAATGATTTATTTCTGAGAAAGTATTAAAAAAGGTTTTTGTTGTTTTTAGCAATTATAGCCTAGCTATCACCATATGAATAAAGCAAAACTGCCATTCGGCCTAGTTGGATTGCGCCCGCTTATCTTCCTTTCTGTGTCCCTTTGTACTTGCGCCAAAGTTTCAATATGAATAATGCAAGCCAATTTTAGCGTCCAGCCAATCAAAAGCGAACGATGTTACTCGTCACGTCACATACCATTACGTCACTTCCCATAACAAAAATAGCCAATGTTTGTCACCATAGTCTAAAATCAAGGTAGTTTGTACCTTTAATTGAAATTAACAGCGTCGATTTTGGCGTTAATTGCCATTTTCGCAACGATGTCGGCACGTTCCACAGCACCTGAAGAACCGATGAAAAGTACATACTCAAGTAGTGTCGCAGGACCCCTTTAACGCTAGTGTTATTCCGAAGCACAATTCACTAAAATTAATACACAGCAAGAACACAAACACATGATGCGAGGAAGGACGTGCGCCGACTGCCAACATTTGGTTTATTGTGCGCTAACATGTATAAAAAGGGCGATATGCAAAGAAGAGAGGGGAAACAGGGAAGGAATATGGCTTATGCAGATGGTAGCATAGGCGTTCTGTATCTTACGCACATGGGTGGTACGACATTAGAACGAGATGCGTCTGTTGTCGTTGTTCTCGCCTCGCGTGTTTGTGTTCTTTATAAACGAAAAATTAGAAGGGCCCTACATATCGCCACGGCGGCCATTTCGTTCTTATAAATGTAGGTTTTTTCTTTAATGCGAGTGCATTTCTTAGCTAAGCTATATCAGGCGACAGGCGGCGTCCGCGCGCCCGCAGGTGTTATCTCTTTGCTCCCACTCCCTCTGCCATAGCAACAGCTGTGGGCACGCGCGCGTATCCTCGCTCCTAGCAACCGGAGATGGTGGTGCAGGTGAAGTAGCGGAGAGTGAGTAGAGAGGCGGAGCGTGCCCTGGCGTGTGAGGGCGCTCACATCGCGGTAGCTCGGTGGAGGTCGTGCGTATATAAAATGGAGTGAAGCGCGCGCCTCACTCTCGACCGTTTGCTGGCAGATGAATGTGCAAATACAAGGTAACGGCACAAATCCTCGTCTCGTTAGAGTGGCAGTTGGGATTTAAACGACTCATACAATTGACGTGACCTTACACAGGTGCAACACTACAAAATAAAAAGGCATTTAAAAAGTTCAATGCCATATAACTGCCAAGCAGTAGAATTATAGGAAGTCTGAAAGATAAATAGAGATAAAGGCGGGGGAGGGGTACTTGCAAGAGCTATAGTCCCTCCCCCCCAGCCTGACCTCATTGAAATGCGGGAAGCTAGCTGATTATACGGCAACATTTTCGAGTTCATTTTTACGATGCAGCAGCATAATAAAATCTGTTTCAACTCGAAAGTTATTTTTTGAAATGGACCCTCACCAGGTCCCATAACAAATTATAGTTGGAATTTGTGTGAACGAAGAAGATCATTATGTCACCAGAATTGTTTTCAATCGTTTTATTACGAGCTGAAAATACAAGTATTTTGAAGCGACGCGAAACCGATGCGCTAACCACGGCATGAACCGCGGGGACATGAGCGCATTCGAACCGCAGACACATTATCCCGACATCTCATTGCGATTCACAGGGGAAAAAATGAAAAAAGACGCGCACATTTCCTATTTGTGTTTCATTATTTATCTCAAGTTTTATTCATTTAATGAAGCAACATTTTACACAGACTGCACGTCGTGTGAAATAATTTTTGCCGTGTCACGTGATATAGTTAGCGACGTCAGAGCACTACCGTCACAGCAATACCGTTTACGTAGAGAAATCCCGTCGTCTACGTCACGCCGGGCGTGACGTAGACGGGCGTGACGCAGTGTTGCCAGGTTTGGCTATATATAGCCAAAATAGGATACAGAATAAAGACTTGGCGTCGACTTTGACGAGTTCGCTACGTGACTATACTTGGGCTACTGACAGACTGTCAATCAGCTTTGTTTGGGTAGGGTCCCTTGTTTCATCTAGGGACCTTATGTTTGGGCTATGAATGGCGCCCCCATAATTGAGGCCCAGGAGTGACTATGATACAGCAGAAACCAATCTCTGAATGTGCATTCACACTTGGTCTTGAAATGGGCGAAATTGGCAAAGCTCAGCAGTAATATGCCCATTTCATCGCCTAAGCGGGTGGAAAGGAGGGCAATGTGCAGCCTCGGTCTCTGACAAGATCTCTGACTGATTTTTCCTCCTCTTTCGAAGCCATACTTTTCGCTGTACTAATAATTAAGCTAAGTATCAACCACGTCACTTCAAGCCGCAATTTAAGACTATAGCGGCCGTTCAGATCGGTGTGGAGATGCGCGCCTTCCTGTATGGAAGCCTTCTGAAAATTCTACGATTTCCTTAGTGATATTAATCGCGTTTTTAATCAGAACTTAAATACGACGCGAGCAGTGGTGTATGTAGAACCTAGTAAATCTGGGTCAGTGCACATGGTCATGAACTGACGATTAAACAGATAACGCGTTTCACCCAGTATTACACCTCGACGCGTGAGCTCACTGCTCTGGCTTCGCGTCACACCAGCCTTGTCTGGGGCAGGCTCGCCCAAATAGTCAAGTTCTTTATCTCTCGCCTTACACACAACGGTGGGCTACTGGTTTTGGTGCTCGACTGTGGACCCGAAGGTTGCGGGATCGAATATCGGCCGGCAGCATTTATATGCGCGCGAAACGTTATAGAGTCCCGCGTTCTTATTAGGTGCACGTTGCAGAACTCAGTAAGGCCTTTCATAATCATGTCGCTCTGGGACGTTACACCTCCACAGTTATAATCGTCTACGGATTCCGCAGCTCTACTTTTCACTGCCGCAACAATATTGCATTATACAGGCTTAAGCTGTTATGACTGGCAGAGCGAGGACATAGCCCTGCAAGAGACAGTCATCGGCGAACCCCGCTAACGCGGTCCGCATCCTGCAGCAACGCAAGAGGCGTCCGTGTGCGCCACATCGGACGCGCATCAGCATCGCTGAGACACGCAGTCGGCGTCGGACAAGAAGCGCGTGCATGGACGAGGGGTATAGACTTCAGACTCAGCGCAGGCGGCGCTGCGAAAAATGCCGCCATCGGCGCCCCCATAGACGCGCCGGTCATAAATTTTATTTACGACTGCGCGTCCCATTTGCACTAACCATTTTATTTATTTATTTAAATAAATAAATAAATAAAATGGGTAGTGCAAAGCGAGCCGTCCGCAAGCGAACGTGCACAGGCCTTCCTCTTTCATTGGCCTTGGGGCGCTGTTTCCTGAAAATCAAGGACCTGACAAGCTTCTTACTTCAATCCAACCACGTTTCAAAAAAGTAGGAAGCTCATCAAAACAAACTTTGGGTGCAATGCGAAAGATGTCTCAGTTAATTCGGCACACTGCAACTGGCACTAAAAGTGCAAGCGAGCATCGCATGACATCGAGTTACAGGCAAGCACTCCGACGTCAGTTCTGTAATGCCTAAATGCGTCAAGTGTGGACATGCACATGATGCTGAAGCGATGAAGTGCATACACGAGCAATCTATCTCACGATCAGTGGTACGAAGTTCACTTTATTCGGCACAAACAGCCCTGGCGATTTTCGCCATTGCAGTTGCATTCTCCATTGATGCCTCGCCTCCTGTACGTGCGTTGAACTGTTTTATTACGCATGATAGAATGTTCTGTTGACGGTTGTCATATCCGTTTTGTGTATGCTGCAAATAGGGATGCATGCGTGAACGAAATGCAAAACCGAGGCCTCCGAGATAGCTACGACACCGCGGAGAACAACGACAACAAAGAAAAAAAAACTTATTGTGGTCCCGATCATTTTTCGATTTGTCTGTGCGACGTGCATGTTCACATTTCATAGATAATGCCGGAACTTTGATAATGCCGGAACATAGATAATGCCGTAACGGTCAGAAGCTCTGTTAAGCTCCATAATCAAAGTTACTACGGTTCCATTTGATGTCAAAGCTGCCCAAAACAATAACAGGAGACATACATTATTACACTTTCTCACGCGAGCGGCTGTAGACAACGCGAGTGATTCGCTTACCCAACACAACAGCCCATGTCCAGTGTTCTCGCCGTTCTGCTTCGCGATTGGATTGGATAAACTTTTATTTGGTCCTCCAAAACACAGATCACTGTGTTGCGGGCTGCTCCCACGTGGGGACTGAGATGCCAAGCTCCTCAGCCGCCTCGCGGGCTTGGTGGACAGCCCAGAGCTGATCTGCCAAGGACGAGCTGCGGATTGCCGCCTCCCATCTTCGCGAATGCTGCGGAAAACGGTAAAACCAAGTCCTTAACTTTCACAGCAATGCACAACGCAACTGTAGCGTCGGCTGGGGTCTTCGTAGAGCGCGGAGCTGTTGCGCCTGCTCTTGTTTTCACCGTCGTTCTGGCAATTGAACCAGCAAGCACTTCACGGTGGTTCGTTAGTTTGGTGACACACCTGACTAGCGAAGGAAAACTCGTAGCTATTTGTGTAAGAGTTCAATGCTCAATTACACCCATTGTTTAGCACAATCGCTGTTTTTTTACGCTGTAGTTGCACCTGGTTGCGCAGCAATCTGTGCGAGGGAGTCCGGCTTTGCACCACTCAAAACTGAGTCGACAAGTGGCGCTGCGCGTCGGCAAAACTCCAGAGTCGGACATCTATAAAAAGCGCGTCGCGTGTGGGGTCGGTGCTCTCTCTTTGGCCTTCGTTGCGGCCGGTCGTATCTCATGGCGTTGCTCACGTCTACTTGCCTAGTGACCAAGTTCTGTAATTATGTAAATAAATCGCCTGTCCTTTGTGTGAGCAAGATGCCTCGCAAGGGTTCTTCTGCCCCGGCGCCTGGTTGACTGCTGTAGCCCCGCTCCTCGGTCACATCAGTGGTTTTTTTTTTTTTCATTAAACGTGAAAATTGAGTCGGCAGTGTCGGCGACCACAGGAGCTACGCAGGACGTAATAATCTAGTGATGACGTCACCACATGACTTCACAGATCGCCAAACCTTACGTCGGCCCGTTCAGGCGTCCACGTCTTATCCTATAGTGGCTCCTGCCGTGCACAGTGCCTGCATGACGTAACAATGGCGTCACGTGACGTTACGTACTCGAGTCATTACATGGCATCTTTGCTTGGACAAGAGCGGGTCGTTCACGGGGACAAAATCAAGTTTGGTGGAGAAAGCTTGCAACGCCCTGATCATGGAGGTAGTGAAACCAAACCATGTTAGCTGCAGAAATATCGCAGCGGGGAGGATCAGTATATCGACTGAGAAGAAATAGAATAAGATGCCTTGTACCTTCCAGTCACGTCACGTGAGCCCAGGAGCAACCCCTCTTACCCTCCCGGCGTCGCACTTAATTCAACGACGTTCAAATCTACAGGGCACGCGGCAAAAGCAGCTACCTCTAATCATAAAAATTTGGTAGATCCCACGTAACTGGCAGTCAATGTTTGCGAAGCATGCGGGAAGGTAACCGTTTTGCAATTTTTTTATTCAGCGACACGTCATCGAATGACGCTAAATATATGTACAAATGTTGCACGCACAGACATGTGTTGAAGAGTTGCAGATGTTTATATAACCAGTTATTTGCGCAACGATGCCGAAAGGAACGTGCGCATTAGCAACGAAGCTCATATGAAGCGCTTATGTTCCCGCGGATGCTGGCCCTGGGCACTGCTACATAAATCAACTTCAGCGCCGGGCAACTAACTACAACTGACGCTAACCCGACGTGACGGCTGTATCAAAGGAGTACACATGTAATGTTTATAAAATTCTGTAGGCAGCACTGCAACCACGACTTATGTTTCACGAAGATTACCGTCTATTCGAAAAGTAGTTCTGAGACCTAGCATAACTGTGGTAAAATGCTTCATTCCCGCGCAGAATGCTTGATTTCGACTCCAGCTGGCGCCCTGACATTTTTTCTTTGCATTTGTCGGGTCGTTGCTGCCGATGTCGGGCATTTCTTGACCCTCGCGCGTTAAATTGCCCATGTATCTTCTCGTCCTTCCTAGGGTCAATCAATCATGGCACATACCCGCATAGCGGTGGCGCATACCCGCCCGTGGGTATGTGCCACAGGTCTGGCGGTAAGTGTTTGACGACGTACGCCACGGGATTGGGACATATTGTTGTCTTGACCAGCGCATCACATTCGTCATACCATCTGAACCCTCTCGTATGTTAATTTTGGTTCACGCAAAGTTAAGGGGGAGCAACAATAGCGAAAGTTGGGTAGTTGGTGGTTCATACTTGGGTAGTAAAAACAGCGCAAAAATATAGACAAGGACAGAGGATGAGACGACACCGCACTGAACTCGCAACTAAACTTTATTGGAAGATACACGCACACATATCAAGCCATCAACCCGGTCACGTGGAAAACCAAAGGCGTCTGCGCATCAAAGCAAACAAGGTACGAAACAAGCCGTAACAAGCCTAATCATATTGAACATCAACGTGTGTAACAACCGAGAAAACATCTATATATATATATATACATACATACGCTCTATGTCTCCGAAGTTCGGTGAGAAATGCTTAGCATTTAAATATTTCCCAAGAAAACCCGATTCCTCCCCTTCTTTTCCCTCATAATTCCTTCTTTCCCAGTTAAGCCCAAAAAGTACCCATGACCCGGCCTGTCTTTGCTTCATGCGCAAAATACTGCCCGTTAGTGATGTTCTGATGACACACGCAGCTTGCAGAACTTAGTCATCCAATTGTGTTTATATTAATGTTCGGTGATTCATAAAGGAAGCGTCTGAATATTATTTTCATACTTTCTTTTCTTGAACACAAGCTTTCCTTGCTCTAAGGACGGGTTCTACAAAAATATTGTAGTATTCAAATGTGAAAATGCATGCCGAAATAAAGCTTGGGTTACAGCTGTGCCTCCTTATAGATTGGCACCTCGTTCGACCTGGCAACACTGTCGTGCCCCAATTTTGTTCAATTATGTTGTAATTCGAACCTGATTTGAACCATTTGGGCGGTGCGTAGCGTTGTAGATTTTGGCAGACGTGATCGTGGACGCCCCATGTGTGCACAGCGCTCGTCAGCTGAAAATTACCAAGCCCTGAGGGGCCCTTTAACTGCTAGAAAGTGAAAGTCAAAATTGTATTCTCTAATTTTGCGCATAACCTTAAAGCGTGAACGTCAGTGTGACGTCATCTAAAAAGTTGTGTAGGTGTGTGTGTGTGTGGGGGGGGGGGATAATTGTGTGTGTGGACAGTGTGGACTGTACGTTTCAAGCTATGATATCATTGAGAGACGCCGTACGTAGTGGAGTGGTTTCCGAAATTTGAATCTTTTGTGGGTTCATGCACCTAAAATCTCACACGTGCTTTAGCATTTACCCGCCATCGAAATGACCGCTCAATAAAAAAAAACACAGCTGCCTGCAGCTTAACAGTGCCCCTTCTCATTACAACAATGTAGTACACCACCTTCCTCCTTGTAGTACAACCCAGTGTGGGGTCCTTGCACCTCTCTCCCTTCCCCACCTCCTCCACGGCCATGCTCAGAGCTGATTAAAATAGTCTGCCACATTTTTGCTTTTTTTAATGCAGTGTCTGTCATGGCAAGCTGATGCGAAAACTTCAAGCACTTCTCTCTTTTTCTCTTGCGCGTTTTCTCGCTCACAAAGCCAGAATGGCAATTTTCCTGACGTAATTTATCTTTATTAACACGAAATATGAACCATATCTATATAGGACTGCTCCTCTGTTTCATTGCTTCACCTGTTTTTCCTCGCAGAACATCTTACGAATCAATACTTTCCGAGAAGATTTCACAGAGAATACAAAAATCCAAGTAAGTCTGAAATTTGAAAAGAGCGCAAAACTTGACTTTTGGTTTGACTACATGTTGTGAGCCTAGAGTTAATATAAACGCTCGTTAATATACATACTCTAGTGGAAAAGCTGGGCCGGAAAAGCTATAACCAAAAAACGCTGACATCTTGGAACGTTGTCATTGTTAAATAGTTAAAACATTCTAACTTTTGCAATAAAAATTATAAACAAGCGTGCTCACGTAAAAAAACAAAACATAAAATACATAACTTTTTTAGATAAGCTGCAGTGGGTGTTTATCTATTTACTGGCGTATAGAGAAGCGCTTGCAGGTTTCTTTAGAGTTACTGTATATGCTTATACAGTAACTCTAGGTTTCTTTAGTAGATAGCGCCACCTTTCTTCTAACGTTGAGAGTGTGGTGATGTGGCGTGTGGCCGATGGCGCCGACTACCTAGTTCAGAAACATTGGACTATATATAGCTTGCACGCCGGGCGAATCGGCGTCCGTTTTTTTTTTGTTGCCATGCGCCAAAAACTCGACTTCATGTGACGATCTCCTACCGCGACGTTACAGAGATTCAAAAAACAGAGAAAATGCCGGGTTTAATTTCAGCATGCAGTGGCGACTGCGAGTGAACGTCACACGAAAGCAGAATATCGTTCCATCATGGCGGCACCCGAGTGGTTACGGGATTTAATCAAGGAGGATACATGTATCCTCCTTTGATTTAATGCATGGTCCCTATAGGGAGCTTTTCCTCTAGAGTATGTATAACATGGACGAAAGAAAAATATAGGAGAGGCCATGACGTCATATTCGTGAAGCTGCCGCATAGATAGATGGATAATTGTGACTGTACCCTTTAGATCGGCTGGGGGCTAACGCCACCTAGCTGTAATATTTAGTGAACCACTTGATTTATCTTTTTTTCTTTAAATAGTAAAGTTTAAAACTGGTACTTTGCAATGAACGGTTTATTTTCACTCGCGCATTTACTTTAGCAACCAATCCGATAACCTCCTTTTAGCTAATTCTACCCGCTTAAAATCTATTTTGCCCTCCCTGTCCCTAAACCCCAGTGCTTTGAAAAACTCTGCGCCATCATCCTGAACTATAGGGTGAAGCCCTTAACAGAACATTATCAAGTGTACGGCAGTTTCCTCCTCTTCTCCACATGTCCTGCATATCCATACCCCGTCGTATTTGGCCCATTATGTCTTGGTTCCTAATATTCCCGTCCTGGCCTCACGCAGGAGAGAACTACCCCGAGTATTGTCATAGATCCTTTCCTTGGCAATTTCCTGCTTAAAAGTTCGATACATCTCTAGTGCGGACTTCTTAATCATACTAATTCTCCACATATTGGTCCCCGTTTCTTCACTTTCTTCTTAATCGATGGTTCTTTTTGGTTGGGCCCCCTGCTCTTTTCTAAGTATTTCCTCGTAAATTTTCTGCTTCGCTTCTACTTTGTATAGGCATTCTTCATGTGCGAGTAGCTGAAAAGCTTCCTACTTCAACGCTCCTCCCCCATTTCTCTCAATCGCTTCTCAAATTTTATCTTGCTGCTAGCTTCCCAGCCCTCAAATGATGTCAATCCCATATCACCTTGTACTCCCTGATTTGGTGTATTCCTGTGAGTTCCTAAGCAAGCCTACTTATTCCACGTTGCTTAATTTCTAATCTTGCTCGAACTTCTGATCTCATGCACAAGACCGCATTGACGAACGTCAGACCAGGAACCGTGACCCCTTTCCATATTCCTCTCACAGCATCACACCTATTGTAATTCCACAGTGCCTTATTTTTCATCACTGCTGCATTTTTGTTACCTTTAGTGTTCACGTATATTTCGTGTTCCCTTAGGTACTCGGTCCATACGGCCAGATGTTTGTATTTATCGGTTGTCTCTAGCGTTACTTCCTGTATCGTAAGCTACTACCTTCATTATCATTAAAAATCATGACTGCTGATTTTTCCTTACTGAATCTGAAATCTAACCTAACTCCCTCATTACCGCAGATGTCCATCAATCTCTGAAAATTTTCCTTGTTGTCAGCCATTAGCACTATATCATCTTCGTACATCAATGCTGGTAGTGCCTGTTCAATGAGTTTTCCTTGTTTGACGAAAGAGAGGTTGAAGCCAAGTCCACTTCCATCTAATTTGGCTTCTAATCCATCGGGGACTTCACCATCGATTATTGTTTAGCTCACTGCCTCTCTCAAAGTCTGTTTACTCTTAGGACCCAATGTCTTTATCAGCATAATTGGAATGCCATCTGGGCCTGTTGATGTACTACTTGGAACCCTCTTCTCAGCTCTTTCCCACTCTCATTGTGAAAATGGAGCCATTGCGCCACTTGATTCATGCTTGTCTATTGTGGTGCATAAGGCGATTCTTTGTTGAAATTTTCCTGTCACCCTTTTTCTATATATTCAATAGCTTCGTCCCCTTCTAGCCTAGCACCTTGAGCTGTAGTTATAAACCCCTGCTCTAGGCGTGTCTCATTTCTTAAGAGAGTTTAGATGGTTCCAAAATTTCGCAGCTGCCTTTCTATCCTTTTTATGTACTTCTGCCAGTCACTGAGCCCCCTTTCTTCTAATCTTTTCATTGATCAGAAGGGATGCTTCCCTTCTACTGCTTAGAAAGATGGCCCATTTTCTTTCAACATCATCTGTCGGTTCACCCCGATGCTTAGCAAGTCTGTGTTTTCTAGATTCTTCCTGACGTTTTGCCATGGCTCTCTTAACTTCCTCATCCCACCAACTCTTGGATTTGTGTCTTGTTTTCCGGGGTGACTTGTCATGTACCTAGCAAGCTCTAGCTCAAGCAGTCTAATTAGACTCGTGTAGGTCCGCACAGTTTTATTATCCTCAATGATTACTTTCTCAATTTGTTCAGTAGCTATTTTTATTTGCCTTTCTGAATAAAAATTTTCCCATAGTTGCCCATCTTGCCTCCTTCCTACATACACTGCTCTTCCAAAACTTAGCCTGATACGTTTGTGAACACTACCCAGACTTATGGAGCCACATTCATCTATGTGCATTACCCTAAGCCTATCATACATCCTATGTGACATCAATGCATAATCTATCGTCGACTGCAGCCTTCCTACCTCCCATGTTATTTGCCCTTCACACTTCTTAGTACTGTTAAAAATGATCAAATCATGCTTTTCACACATATCCATGATCATTTTGCCTGTTGGGTCAGTATACTCATCTATATCTTCTATGTGCGCATTCATATCTCCTAGTATAATTATCTCGCACTCTCCTCCTAACTCCTGATTGTCATTTGATATACACTCCACCATTGCCTGGTTTTCCTCTCTGGCCTTTGCTCCCGTCCACAAATACACCAAACCAAGGAGTGTCATCTGCCCAGCTACTTTCCTTCTTAACCATAAATGTTCCATGCATCCCTGCTTGACTCTTTGCCAACCCATACCTTCATGTATGAATGCACCAATCCCCCCCCCCCATTTTTTTTGCTGCATTCTGTTCTATTGCAATATTCTCATACGTAGTCCGTATTGCAAGGTGGTTGCTCCATGTCTCGAAGATGTGTCTCCACAACCCCATATACAATAAGCTCCTCCTGCCTCAACTGCTCTTCTATCTATTCCCACTTTAACCTATTCCTGCCACCCTGCATGTTAATATAGCCTATGTCTGACTTGGCTCGGCCCTTGTGCTTACGTCGATTTCTTCTGCACGGACTCCGCGTGGCTTGAATATTTGTGCCCCTTTAGAACCGTCTTTGGCTACACTGTTGGCCTCAGGGCTCTGGGCCCCCCTAAAAAAGCTGTGGCTTGACGACCCATCCCATTACCAACCCTCCTGCCCGTCGCACCACTGTAATGAGTGCCATCCTGTGCAAAGGGGCGAGCGCCGGTCTCGCACGCGTTTTATTTCACCTCCATTACGCTGTATCCGAGTTGCCGGCTCATACCCTTGATCACACAGTTGGCCTCCACTACCCTCCTTTAAATCCCACAAGACTGCCCCCGGACCTCTGGGACTGAGCGTATGTTCGCATGCACACCCCCAGAGGCTTCTAGGAGCTTACGCATCTCATCCTCTAACTGTCTCAGAAGGTTCTGATCTTTGCCCTTCAGCACATCATTGAGTCCAGAATGAATAATGACGACATTTTCACCCTCCATGTGTCCTCTACAACGTCCTGAGCTTTGCCCAGTGAATCCACCATACTCTTCCCTGACTGGGCCTCCACCCTCACATCTTCCTTCACTATCGTGAAGACACCATCCCTAACCCTGGACACGTTAGAGCCCCCCACCACTTGGACCCTTCTACGCTCCAATCGCTGGCTTCCTGTTTGTGATGGCGACCCTGTTTGCTTTACCTGTTTTTCTCTCTGTCGTCTGTCCTGTGTTCCTGCCCTGCGCGAAGACTGCCGCGCCACCGAGCTGTATGTTCTCGGAGCCTCCGTGCTGTGGTCAGACACTGCGGCCCCCTGACCTCCCTTCTCGCCTGTCGCCTTCTCCGCTACTCACGCCTTCCGTTTCACACCGCTCGGGGCCGGGGCAAAGTGCCATTAGCTCCTTTACCCGCTGCTCGAGCTCGGTCCACCCTTCCCCTTCTTTTCGAAGGTCGCCCTTCATTTGCTCTATTAGGCTGGCGGTAGCCTCCTCCCGCTCACGCGACGAACTGTTTTTGAAGTTCTATCCTCTGCTCCCTTTCCGCCGTAAGCTCCCCCTGAAGCCCCTTGATGCTAGCCTCCATGCGCTGCACGGCCGCCTTCAGTGCTTTGCACAGCCTGCACACGAAGTTCGCCTTCTGCGCGTCGGCGAAACTCGTGAATGCTGTCTCGTCCTTCTTCGCACTGCACCAGCTCACTCTCGCCCGTGGTTTTCCTAACCTCTTTAGCCATCGCCCACCCGACCATCGGACCGAGCGCCCGACAGTTCTTAGTTCAACCCTAATCCCGCTATCCAGCCGCCTACGCTAACTCTCCTACCTCAACAACTGTTTGAAGCTGCCGCCTACACCGCACACTCGCGTGTTCAATTTCGCTAGTAGCCTCTCACTAGGTCCTCTTCGTGTTCGGCCTAGCTGTTTGACAACTAAACGGGCACACCAAACTTCTTCAAAACAGCCGCCTACCCCATTCACGTGGTCAACGTCACTGATACGTTACATGTGTCCCATACCTACAGTACTCGCAACGCAAATTATTGTTTTAAAAAATAATAATGATGTTTATAAACGCAAGAAAATAAAGGAAAACTTATCTCGTGTTGCGCACTGCTTCTGTACCAACCGACCTGCACGACCTTTGAATCGCTAACATTCGCACTACCTCCTAGCGGAAAAGTGGATAAACGCTTCACGATTTCCGGCGAGCAGTCGCCGTGGCGGGAGCGGCGCCGGCAGAGTGGAAGCCTGTAGGTGTTCTCTGCCGGCAGCGAGTCAATTCACGAGTACTGCTTCTCTTGCGTGTTTTTTTAGGAAAGATGTGCGATGCCCTGCTGTAGTGTATACTCGGTGCGAATCGCGTACGTGCACCACCGGATGTACCTGGTGGCACTTTTCACGTATGTTCGCTTAACTGTTGTTGAATAATGCAAGGTGTTTGCATGTGGAGCTCTCTGCTGTACGCTCCGTTGGTTCTTACTCATTGTGTCAACTGAGAACATGCGCTAACTTTTGTTTTTAGTGTTGTAAGCATCGTGTCGCGTTTGTAGAAGCTGTGTCGTTCATACGAAAGGACAATAAATTTTTCTAGTTGTCGGACTAAATGTGAATGTATTGTACGGTGTGGACTCGCTGCGTGTTGTGTGCGCACGCACTGGAATTACACACTTTACGCCCACGATTGCGTGTACAATACAGTCGTGCCTTCTTACCGACGGGAAGTACGTCAAGTACTAGGCTGGCGTTGCACGGAATAGCTACGAAGCAAGCTCTCAAAATCGTGTATTGCCACTATGACACTATATACGAGCAAAAAACTGCTAATCAGCCCGTAGATTGGAAAATCTGGCTAAGAGAAAAAGAAGGGAGTTACGGCGAGTAGAACGCGTAAGTCACTGCTGGGTGAGTTCGAGTACGATAATTTAGGGGCTGAATGATTTCGATTACGACACGTACCGGTGCTTTCTATGCTGTTGCACAAAAACACTCCACGAAGTATATCAGCACGCCGCGCTCGGACCTGCCATGCACAAACTTCGGAAAGGTGTGCTCGTAACATTTTATTGCATGCAAACCTTACAATACGCGTCAATTTACGCCGGAGCCATAAGTCCGCGCAGAAGTGAACCAGAGCTGAGAGCACGCCGCAGAGCGTCTGCTATTTTGTCTGCCCCATACCGGTTTGTTTGCCCCATTGACGTCACTTCCGCCACCCTTCTCGCAATGCATTGGGATAGGGCAGGGCATGGTGGGGCCTCTCCTATATTTTTACGTTCCTTGGAATTTTCTCTCTAGGGAAAGATCTAGGGACTCTAGTGCTCTTGATTGTTTATTATTGCCGCTGCTCACGTGAACGCAGCTCAGCGGGGTGACCTCTACGGGCTCTGCGGTTCATTTCTTTTATTACGGTGGACCCCCTGAACTGTCAGCTGCGCCGGTGTATTCTTTCTGCTAGAATTAAGCCAGAACTGCCGACTATGAAAGCGCGTTGAACTTTCCCTGCAACTTGCAGTGACCGTGAGATCGTCTCTGGCTTAGGTAGGTGCTAGTTTCGCTTATGCGTTAGATGTTGCCTTCCTGTCTTCGATGCCGGTTTTGTGATGCCTTCCAAAGGAGCGTATGCATGATTAACTGTTGATTGCATTGTTTAGTTTAAAAGGATTGCGAAGATCAAAGTGGCATCGTACTGCGGCGTTATTTGCCTTGCGTTGTCAACAAATCAAACAAGTCCAGTGACCGCGCATTAATCGCAGACCACGATCAGTCATTGCAGGTGGACGTTTTGTGCCACCGCCTAATGTTAGAATAAAAAGAGTACTTGATGTACATTTCGACGGTAATATAGTCCAGGTGTTAGAATGGTGAAGATATCTGATGCTGCAAGCTGTTCACTCTGCAGTTTCAAATGCGCCCGTTGGCCTCCGTTGAAGTCTACCAGAGGTTTTATTCCCTGTCGCGCGTTCTAAAGCGATAATAAATTCAGGCAGTGTTGAGAGCGTAGCTCAACGTGCGGTGATTCCGGCTAGAATCTGTTTCCGCACTGGAACACCGGCAGTGATGAAGTCTAAAATTGGAACAACTGTTCCTGAAAAAAGTTTTTCCCCCAAAAATTGAAGAAAAAAAAAAGTTTTCATTTTTTTGCGTTTAGAAAGACGGACACCCTATAGAAGACAGTACTAGGCGCTACTAACAACTGGTTTATTGCTAAAGTTGCCATGAAATACAGAGCATAGGGATTGTGCAGAGGGACTGAGTGCTTTTGGGGCAACTATCAGGCTAAGAACATTTGACACTCTTGTACAGTATATTGATGCCATAAACAGGGAATATGTGTTCCAGTCAATGTTTCAACAAGTGGACTTTTCTATTATGCTAGATTAGTTCAAGCAGATTTGCCTTTATCAAGGCTCTAGCACAAAAAATAAATATGCAGACATAAGATAGGACACATAAAGAGTACAGGTGTTAGACATCAACTGAGTGCATGTGTACCTGTGCAATAGGCTTTGGGTTTTGTACATTTCTTTGGACTAAAGTCAGTTCATGTGCCCGTTGAAGGTGGAACTGAAGAAGGGGTGTTACAGTCAAGGTGGTAATGGGGGCTAGTTGGCTTGAATCACTGACACTCATTTCAGTAGCACAATAAAAATGCAGACTCCAGCAGACACAATAAACAGGATTGTTGCAAAACATGAACTAACTTTGTTGCAAGGAAATATACAAAATCCATTAGAAAGGCACGCACATAATGTCAGTTGATGTGTCCCGTCTTATGTATGCGTCTATTTTTTGTGCTACTGAAATAAATGCCAGGGATTCCATCCAACCAGCCCGCATTACTGCCTTGACTGTAACACCTTTTTCTCAGCCACCCCTTCATTTATCACTAATAAGAGACAGATGAATCATAAAGCTTCCCCCACAAAGATTACTGTTTACAGAAGCAAAGGCAGAAAGGAGGCAACATGCAGTACTTGAATTTACAAAGATTCCTAGAAATACATGAGAAGCACAGACTGCTGGGCGATTTGGTAATTCATCTTAACTGAGTTGCCAGAAAAATTGAAGTACAAGGAACATATTTTGACACAGCGAAAAGTTAGTGTGTGCAGTGTCCAGGTGTTTTACTTTTGTACTTTAATTTTTCACACAACTTAGTTACGATGAATACACTCTACGGCACTATGAAATCTGCGATGCATGATGCTTCAGCCAGAACGGGAATGATGGATAATATAGACGGATTCGTCTGTGTTCTTCCTGCTCCCTTGTGACTTGCGTTCGCTTTGTCAGTATACCAAGTCTAGCAGTCTCATTTTACCACAATAACCTTCGGCTCACGAAGTCCGCAACACTCCATTCTTTTATCCAAAACAAAACAGTAAACAAAGCTACAAGTGCATTTGAAGTCTTCCCATTTCATCATGCTCATGGTGACTAAACAATTGCAGCGCTTAAGTCCTCTCTTGTAAATTTTAGCATACCCTATACGTTAACTAGGCTACTGTTCATGGAAGACATGAGGTGAAAAATGTGAAAAGGCCTGGAACAGAAGGCTGAGAAACACCATGGCCCATGGCCGCTGAACATAGTGGAAGGCCATTGACACCTTGCGCTCAAAAGAAGCCACCATGATTATGAAGATGGCCCAGTATTGAGTCAGTGCGCTCCAAAAAAACATGAACCTGTCAGTGCTCATCGCCATGCAGAAGCATTTACAAAACCTGTGCAAAAACTACCCCATTGAGAAGATGAAAATTGAAGATTTCCTGAGGGTTCTAGAGCACTTATTTGGGCAGGTTGGCGCATATTCAAGGAAACTTGAAACAGCATGAAACAGGACAATGACAAATGCAGGGCAGCACTTAGTCCGTCTCTGTAATTGCCCTGCGCTTCGCACTGTTTGTCATTTCTTGAGGGCTATTGGGCATAGTAATCAGTTTTAAATTAATTTTTTTTTAACCCAACGGGGCTGAAAATTATGCCAAGTGTTGAATGTTCTTTGTAACGTGAGTTTCCACAAAATGTACTCTTCATCTACTTTTTCACTTGGGTGTTATGGGTCTGTCCAGATACTAGAAGAAAGCCAGATAACGCAACAAGAACGAAGGTTTATTGAGCAGCTTGTACTTATACTTAAGCGCATGTGACGTTGCAGTGACGTGCCTTAATAACACTGCATCGCGCTGACACATCATCTCTCCCCTTTTAATATCCATAGCGTTCAGGTTGTTTTCGTGGCCGACTTGATCTTCGCAAAAGTGGTGGTGTTGGTGCTGATCCCGTCACCGTTTTTTTCGGGCTGTCTTGCACAATTCTGTGGTGGCTTCAACTGGCTTCTGCTTTTGTTTCTGGCCAGGGTCACTGTCCACCGATTCCGCTCGATGTCTCAGCTGATCTAGATACCGTTGGTGCAGTCCTTGAGCACAATCCACGGTCACCATTCTGGAACCTTGATGGTCTCGCCCTACTCCTGGGATCCATCTTCGACTTCTTCCAAAACTGCGCATCTAAACCGGGTCACCTGCATTGAACTTTCTTGCACTTGCTGTTGGCGAACTATCAGCATGTTTTTCTTTGGGCTTGATGCTGTCTATCTTGATTCTAATCTGATAACCCAGCAAACGTTCCGCCGCTGACTTCCCATCTTCTCCCGGAGTTCAACGGTATCTGCACAAAAATTGATTCAACCTTGTTATCAAGTCACATCCTGGATTTTTCTTTACTCCTTCCTTGAGCGTGCGCACCGCTCTCTCGGCTAAGACATTCAACTGTGGATGATAGGGTGCTGTTGTTAGTTGCTGTATATTGTTACGTGCAAAGAACTCACAAAAGTATGAGCTCACAAACTGCGGTCTATTGTCTGACACGAACGTTTTTGGAAGCCAAGCCCGAACTGTGCAAATATTGAATGCAAAGCTCTGACCGTAGTTTCAGACGTAGCAGTTTTCATTGGCACCGCTTCAATCCATTTTGTTTCCGAGTCTACGATGACCAAGACCATGTGGCTGTCCACCGGCCTGGCGAAATCAGCATGATGACGGCTCCAGCTCTCCTCAGTCACTGGTCAGGATGCAGGCACTTGATCAGGTGGCATCGCGGAAGCCTGTGCAGAAACATCACATGATTTGACCAGTCGCTCAATGTCAGAGTGTAGTCCCAGGTACCAGAATAGCATCCTCGCCATACTCTTCTTGGCAACTATGCCGGGATAAGTTTTATGCAGCAGGCTTAGTGAGAGTCTTCTTGCCGCTACAGGTACAACAATGCGATGGCCCCAGCACACCAAATTGTCACTTACGGTCAGTTCCATCCTTCTGTTGAAGTATGGCTGGTACTGCTCGTGATCTTAAGGTTGGAACCGCGGCCATCCCTGTAAAATCCACTCGCTGACATGTTGAAGAGTAGAGTCCCGATTGGTCATTTGTTTCATCTCTCGAGCGCACATAGCTGTTTCCTCCATCGATTGGACAAACAAAACATACTCCCGTTCATTGGAAAGGCCCTCTCGTGGCTCTGTAACCAACAGCGGCAACCGGCTGAGGGCATCTGCGTTTGAATGTTTACTGCCCTTATGATACTGTACCGTATTGTTGTAGTTAAAGAGAAACAAGGCCCAACGCTGAATCTGAGCAGTTGCCATCAGTGGTATCGCTTTTTTTCGATTTAATAACCCAGTAAGAGGTTTATGGTCAGTCACCAAGACAAACTCAGGACCGTACAAATATTCCTTGAACCGTGCAACCCCGAACACAAGTGCTAGGGCGTCTTTTTCCAACAATGAGTAATTGAATTTTGCCTTTGTAAGCTTTCTGGAACGGAAACCTATCGGGTAATCAGCACCACTGGCACGGTGGGACAAAACCGCTCCGATACCTACTGGGGATGCGTCGCACTCCAGCTTCAGTGGCTTATCAGGATCAAAATGGGCCCAAAACTTGGACGCTTCTAATGCCTCTTTAACTTTCCAAAAACATTCTTTGTGCTCCTGATTTCACTGCCATCTGGCCCCTTTTTGGAGAAGCGCGTACAACGGTGCCAGTGTGGTTGCTAGGTTCGGCAAGAATTTGCCGTAATAGTTCACAAGACCCAAAAAGGCTTTCAGCTCACTCACCGATGTGGGCTCCGGCGCTGTGCGAACGGCCTTGGTGTTCTCGTCTGTCGGCAGAAATCCGTTTGCGTCGATACGATGGCCAAGAAAAGTGACCTCGCCTTGTCGAAATTTCCATTTTTCCTTGTGCAACTGTAGACCATATTCTCGTAATCTTTGAAAGACTTAATGCAGCCGTGACATGTCATTTCGTTTTTCCACCACGATGATATCATCCAGATACACCTGTACTCCTGGATTATTGCTCAGAAGTGCATCCATTCGTCTGAAACATGTCTTGTGTGGAACTCACACCAAAAGACAACCGTTTGATACAGAAAAGACCCTTTTGCGTGTTCAATACTGCTATTTTCTGGGCGTCTTCATCCAACGGTAACTGGTTGTAAGCCTGGCGCAAGTCCAACATTGTGAAAAACTTCCCCGCCCTTCAGCTTTGCAAAAATGTCGTCCACTCGCGGCAACGGGTACTGCTTCGTCACAGTGGCCGCATTGACAGTCATCCGAAAATCTCCGGAAATTCTGAGCGACCCATCCTTTTTTATGACGATGACGGGTACGACTGGTGTTGCCCACTCGGCGGTTTTCACGGGCGTAATGACGTCTTGGGCTACTAACTGATCCAGCGCTTCTGACATCTTGTCCCGCAAAGCGTAAGGTACAGTGCGGGCCTTGAAAAACCGCGGAACTACTTTTTTTTTCAACTGGAATGTCACCGGTGGTCCCTTACAAAGTCCAAAACCTCGAGCGAAGACATCAGCATATTTGCTGAGCAGGGCCTCTAGTTTCGTATTGGCTTCGTTCAACTTAATGGGGTGCACGCTCGCGACGACATTTGTCAGCATGGAAACTCCGATTTCGTTAAAAGCCTTTATCATGTCTCTGCCACATAAACGATGGTCCCGTGCTATCAACCGTGCCTTGCATATTTTTGCCGTCGCATCAGGCTGTCATACGTAGCTGTCCAAGCACTGGAAGTTCGCCCAATAGGCAGGACAATTTTAGCTTCGTTTTTCGCAATGGCGGCCACTTCATTTCATACTTCCGAAACACCGATGCTGAAAAGATGCTTACAGGTGATCCACTATCCACCAGCATTGTCAGAGGAACGCTATCCCAGGTTACTACTTTGTAAATGGGGTTCACCTTGTGTATGCTTGCTTCTTGATGAAGGAAGGCCTGTATAGTGTACAAGGCCTCTTAACCATTCGAGGTTGAACAGCCTTCCGCTGTCGCCGCTTACGCCCCTTGCCATCGTACATCCGTATGTGAGCTCTGTCGGTGACCCGACTTGGCTCTCTGGCACATTCGTTTCAAATGGCCTCGTTTGCCACACATGTGGCACATTGTGCGCAGGTGTTTACATTCCTCCTATACATTTTTCGCGCTACCACACCGACCGCAGCAGCCGCGAGTATCCAGTTTTGGTCGCAATTTCTGAGTACGGTCCCTCTGGCGTGCAAAATTTACAGCACTTTGGTCGGTAGAATGCATTATTCGGGCGTTTTCAGCGGCATCTTGCGCCAAAATAGCAAAGCATTCTGCCTGTTCTAGCGTGAGCTTCTGTTGCGTCAATAAATGTCGCCTGACGTCTGCATCGTGCACGCCACACACAATTCGGTCCCTCAGCATGCGCTTCAACGATGTCCTGAAATTGCACTTCTCCACCAGCCGCCTGATTTCGGCAATGAAATCCTCAACAGACTCGCCAGCTTTTTGTGTTCTCATGAAGAAGGCATAGCTTGTGGCGGTCTCGACGTCCAGATACCCGACAACTTCGTCATAGCTGAGCTCGTTGACCTTCTTTGGGTGGCAACGCCCCTGAACGACTCCTACTGCATTGTCCGTTAGTGACAATATCAAGAGTGCTCGTTTCTTTGCTTCGTCTGCGATGTTACGAGCTTCAAAGTAAGCCTCCAAATGAACACGATACATTGGCCAGGTACCATCCACCCTTTCGAATTCAAGCAGCCGCCCGGCACCCGTGATTGCGCAGGTATGCTCATCGGCACTGTTATGGTGCTGTCCAGATACTACAAGAAAGCCAGATAACGCTACAAGAACGATGGTTTATTGAGCAGCTTGTATTTATACTAAGCCCATGTGACATTGCAGTGACGTGCCTTGATAACACTGCATCGCGCTGACACATCATTGGGGATACACATTACGTGGAGTTACCTTCCAGAGATGTGCTCGTAGATTGAAAAAGGACAGTTTGAGGCTAAGAATTTCCGTCCTTTTGTTTGCAAGATCTTAAATTTGAATCATGTTGGCATAATTTCATCTCAAGCGTGTAGATAGAGCCAACAATATCTTTGGAGACCAGATTCGTAGTGACATGATGTGGCCATCTCGAGCAGTTGTGGAACCTTCTGTTGACATGCCTTCCAGAGATTTCCTGTGGATGATTTTTGCTACACCCATTTACTCTATAACTTGAGGTTTTACTAACCTACTGTTTTTGACGTGCTGTTTTTCCCCAATTGTAATTTGCAGACCCCCACCTTGTTGCAGCATTCGAATCGAACGGGTTGTCAGAGCACGCCATGCAAATCGCCAACTGGTCCGGTGAAGAGTCATCACAATCGGCCCTTCCAATCAATGTTTTCCACCTCAACAATGGAGTCCTGGAAAGCACTATTTACCGGCTTTCTAAAGGTAAGTAGCTGAGCTGTTAGGTTTATTCAAATGAAACTGTGGAAATGGATATCACTTTATATATAATGCTCTGCGCAGTGTGCTCCTGTTTTTGGTACTTATTATTGTTGGGGATGAAGTAGCACCTAATGCAGCAACATTTTATATATTCCAATGCACATACATACTCCATGAAGTAGTCAGAGAAATGACCACTGCTTTAGCTCTATTGGTAGAGCATTGGATGCATTATTCAAAGGCCACATGTTCGGTTCCTGCCAATGCCAAGCTACCTTTTCATCCACCTTTATTCCTTCACATGTATATTGCAATTAGTACTGATCAAATCCCCAATACTCTCCTTGGCATTATTGTTCGTTACTTCTCTTTAATGCTATTGTGGTAAATTTTGCTGGGTCTTAATGTATATGACAACTTTATTGCAGGTACAAAAGTTCGGTTCATCCTGGGTCCCTTGCTGTATGGCAAAAATGTCAAGTTCTTCATAAACACCCCACTTGTAGCTGGCTCTGGCTACTCGAGGACAAAGTATAACCAAGTTCACTGGAGCCATGACGTCCACAACCCCAATGATGAGACGGCATACTTTGCTGATGTCACATTCACACTGGCTGGAAGCTTTCATTACTACTTCACATGCAATGAGGAGTAAGCCATACAGTTTTATTTCTGTCTATGAACCGTAAGGTTTCCCAATAATACGCCAGAAGGAAATCAGGCGCTAGTGTCAATGGGAGTTCACCAAGGTATTAATGTGGGCTCATTTGTAGTCCCTGTTTATGAATGGTAAAATTTCCCTGAATATGAACACACAATCAAGCAACACAAATGCACACACATAGCGTAACTTTCAGCTGTTAATTTTGTGATCTCAACAATACTTATATGGCAGAACATGAGCACTCCTGCTGAAAATTTGATTTATTTGGTGTCCATGATGTTGCCTATTAATGTTCTTGTTGAATTTTCATAGTACATGTGCTCATGTTCTGCCATAAAAGTAGTGTTGGGATCACAAAATAAACTATTGAAATTTGGGCTCTTGTTGTGTGTATTTTTCAGCGCATTTTTACTATTCATAAACTATGGGAGCTGTAACGACACTTCAGCCAGCATGGGTAGCACAAGGATTTGTTTTGACTTCATTCTATCAGCTTTGATTGGCTCTGAGCGGCATCCAGCTGCTTTGTCGCAAGATGAAGTTCAGTAAATATTTAGCAGCTCCACCATTTCATCATTTATTGAACCCTTAAAGGCACCTTGTGGGTTATTGCATAAGGGGGAGGCAAAAACACAATTCAACAGATGCATGATTGTCAATGGTACAAAGCATAATCGAAAGTGAACTACATGATAAAAAACAATGTCAACAGAAGGAACTTACTAGTGGAAAAACCACTAGTGAGTTCGAAGCCCAAGCACAAAGATTAGGCAAGTTCATGTATTACCAATCATGCTGAACAATTGCAGTGCCAGGGTTCCCTCTAGTAAATATAGTAGAAAACTCTTTGTTGTTAGCCTCTTATGAGTTGAATTGTCTGTATAAAACTACTTTAATTGCATCTTCAAGCTAAACAGACTACACACGCAGAATGCAACTGCATTCATTTGCCTTTTGAGCTGTTGCCAGTTTTATGGGCTGCTCTAACATATATTTGCAAATGACAGCATGAATGACACTATAAAAACCTTTGTCACTAGTACAAGGTTGTTAAAAAAGAAATAAGCACTGGTAACAAGTTTAGCGTGTGAAATGACAAGTTCTTGATATCCTCACATATTTCACAGGACTTTAAAAATGTGATGTTGGTTTTTCGTGAGGGCTTCTGAAGATGTGTCTGGAGGACCTTGGTGCAACTGAATATTAATGTTATTTAATAAGTTGTACATCATGTGAAAGCTGTTTTTTCTCCATTTTGCAAATAAGTCAATCACACGGTGGATCAGTTGGTCCAATAGTTCAATCGGGTGGGGGCATTTTTTTAGGTAACAGTTATATCCCCTTCAATTTTGCACCGTCCACAAATTTATAAAATTTGAAAAGCATATTCTAAGGTACTCGATAGTATTACATTCCAAGAATGAAAATGCAGAAATGTGTCGATTTGTGTGAGCTGCAATAATTAATATAATTTGCATTTAATAAAATATCTAAATATTTGTAGTCAGTCAAGTTAACGGTGTGAGAATATACAAGTGCTGACTCTCTCTCCGCAACGCGTTGAAAGGCACAGTCCCAGTGCGTCCAGATAATGTTCAGGCTGTTATCAGTTATGTTGCAGCTCCGTTGATGCCTTCTTAGATGGCGCTATGTCGAGCGGGGTCAGCCATCTCGGCAGCACGCTCAGCGCAAATGCGCATGCTGCTGATTCTGGGTCTTCTTGCTGGCATGTTTGACAACGCTGTTTTTAAGGCAGGTTTTTTTTATTTACGTGTGTTTGATGCTTTTCTATCGATGAAGGTAACATCAAACTCCTGAGAGTTTCCCAAAAGGGGTAGAACATGCTTTGTACTGAACTTTCGTTCTGGCTATCGGAATTGTGCGAACGTGTGCCTCTCTTCAAAATGACGTCTGACAATGATCGTTGATATAAATATGTGAATTCGCATAGTAACATCTAGGCATAAACAGCCGCATTGCTTTAGTGGGCTGTTTATGAAAGACTTACTTGGTTCAATTATTTATATATTTCGTGGAACAACTGCATGCTTCATATAGAATGCTTGCATGTTTCAAATATAAATATTTGAAACATGCAAGCATTATGTCACATTCACATGTAACAAGCACAACTATGATTCAGTGACTGCCTGTGTAGATGAAAGCAGTGATACGAATAAAATACGTTTCTATTGCAGTAACTATTCTCTTTAGTTAGGGGATAATCATCATTACTGGGGGTCGACGCATCAAAAGCACAATTTGATTTCGATGGGCGCCGTATTCGAAGGCTCCTGACTAATTTTGGCCATCCTGGGCTGTTTAACATGCACCTGAATCTAAGCACGCAGCAGTTTCTTGCATTTCTTCCCGCAGGGAAATATTTTGATGGAGCAATAGCACGCTGTATAACGTTTTTTTTTATTACTTTGTATCAAGGAATGCCATGAACAGACAAAAATACTACTGCAAAACTTAGCTTCGAGCACTTCCAGATCGATCCATGTTGACGACTTTTAATGCCCTGCACAAGCTATTTTCATGTTAATGAATCCTTAGACCTGGTAAACTGTAATCTTTTAATCTGAAATAACAAATTTTCTTCGTTCTTTGAGTGTTAATCACACTGTTTGGAGCAAAAACGTTTGTCAGGCAGATGAAGTTTAATGCGCCAGCACTGCATTGCTGGGTGCATTGGCCGTGGCGCCACCTGGGGGCTCGCAGCACAGCGCGTCCGCAAGACCGAATATTATCTGGGTGCTCAGGCATGCTCAGGGTCAACACCTGATTATTCTTACATCATGGTTAGGTTTAATATTTAGATTAAAAGAATGTAATATTCGTCTCAAAATGCATGCCTACTTTCTTTTCTTTGTTGTATTTGTTCCGAGCAAAGAAAAATATTACTATTGCCGCTGTTACGATTATGTCACGTTGAACAATTATGGAACATGGTGGTGTCTCCAACAAAGTGATCTTCTGCAGCAATACGCAGCACAATGACGTTAAATTACCCCTACCTTTATACTCAGCAAGGCCGCAAAAATATTCAAGCTGCGTTTAAGGCCATTTAAAAAAACACACAGTGCTCGCAGTGCTGCACAATCCTTGTTGGCCTGTTACACGCAGCTGCTGAAAGGTATATTGGGTTAACGAGCACTGAAGTCGCTGGATGTGTTTGGTGAGGCATGTCCAAAGTTGCTGGGCATGATAAAAATGCAGAAGTCTCAAAAATGTGCGTGTAGCCTTGAACAAAAAAGGGGCATCAAGGATGGGAAAAAATGAGTGAGAAGTTAAGAAACATCAATCACTACACAAAAACAGTAGTGTCTTTCTTTACCACCATACAGTGGAGTGCCTCAAACTCTGTTTAGGCTTTATAGAAAGCCCAGTGAAACTTACAAAGTAAAGCAAAAAACAAGTTGCAACACAGGGTGCCTTTACATCGGCTCTAAAATAAATTTAGAAATTTTAATGTTGGCTTCTTAGAGCTGACTAATTGCACTAAATAATGATGTTTATGACTATGAACAATATCCTATCTCTGTTGGGTTTGTTAAAAGGACACTGAAGAGAAAATAAAGTTTTCTTATTTTAGTAAAAATCTCTTTTCACAATCTCAAAATCATCACTCTTGCTGTAAGAAGATGCTTGGCAAGAGAGAAACTATACAAAAGGATAATGCAAGTGGCGATACCAGCCAGGAATTTCCGCTCCAAATGCTGGGATGCCATAAACTTTGACAGTGTCTGCTAACTCTTTTTCGCTTCTGGTCAATAAAAATGAAGTAGATGTACCTCTATGGGGGTCGTAGATTTGAAATACCAAGTTCCTGAAGATTTTTTGAGCTAAGTGAATACTATTAGAAATGTGAGGAAAAAAAAAACTTCTGGAATTGATGAATGAAAACTAATGTTCATATTCTTGAAACCCAAGTAGACAATGATACTAGACATTCTTTTTCACGTTTCGCCCATCCAGTGGCATCTGTGGTTGCTTTCAATCACTGTGCATTTGTTATGACATATCCCGGAAGTGTTGCACCATGGTGGTCTTTGCAAACCAACTGCACAGGACAGACACCTGGTGTTATGTTTCAATTGTCTGAAAAATATAACCAAAAACAGAAATCCTTTTGTGTCTGATCAAGTGAAATGTGTTTTTATTTCACAATATGTAGTATGGCCTAGCTGAGACTGTGTGAAGGTTACGTGCGACTAGAATAACTGTATATGGTCCCTGCGGGACCATAGTAACGCATAGGTCCGCCATCTTGCCTAACTAGCAACCAGCTATGCTGTTGTAGGCCCGTGTGCTCAGATTTGGGCGCACGTTAAAGAACCCCAGGTGGTCGAAATTTCCGGAGCCCTCCACTACGGCGTCTCTCATAATCATATAGTGGTTTTGGGACGTTAAACCCCACATATCAATCAATCAATCAGCGAAGTCACCCTCTGTTTTTGCAGACAACACCCCTGCCGTGTTTTTTTTCGCCATGTTGCATATTGACATACTAGCTTGGCTTGCGTCCTTCAAGCACTGTTTGCAGTGTTTGAAGGCCGCTTTTCTGCCCGACTGCCAACAAAGTGCAACATAAGAGCTGAACAAGTTGCGTGGCTAAAAAAAAAAACGACGTGTTGTTCAGCGTGTGACAAAAAGTGAAGAGTGAACATTATCAACTTCTTATTTCGCAATATTTAAGAATTTTTGACCAGACAACGAGCCGGAGCATTCGTATTCACATTACGCTGGTGAAATATGTGACATTCACTGACCTTGACAATACATGAAATTGCCAAATTAGTCTCGGTGAATATAACCCAATGGCTTTTGAAGTGCGTAAGAGCATAACGGTGCATTCTTTGCATAATTTGTGTTGTGTGACGCACGATTGTTACTTCACTGTTCTAAAACAATTGATTTTACACGTAAATGCAAATTATTACCCGATAGACAGCCTACATAAAGTCAGTTTAGAGTACAGATCACAGTTTTGTCGTAGTTTTGCGGTAGAGTACTCTGCTGCCATGCAAAAGGCTCGGGTTGGATTCCCAAGTAGGAAATATATGTTATTTTTTGAATTTTATACATTAGTGATCATGGACACCGGTGGTGGCGAACATCTGCGGTGCCAGAGTCACCCTTGTGATCTCATAAGAGCTTTTGCTGTAATATTCAGTGACTTTCACAACTGTGCTCTTGTAGCTACATCAGTGGAGAATAAATATATTTTCCTTGCATGAAGATAGGTAATCCAGCTCCCTTTGAACAGATATGAATGTGTAACAAAGAAAAGTGCAGTTCTGTTTTAGCAAGTACACCACTAACGAAGAAGCACTCAGCAGCTGGAAAAACATCCTTTACCAGTTTACCCAGTCATTGTAACATTCTGATGGTTGTGATGGTAGAACTGCAGACCTGGTGTGCACATGAAGTAGATCCACAGTCATCCGCACGCATCCACGCACCAGCCGGTTCGTGGATGCGTGCGGAACACCAGCCGGATTCGCTTTGAACTTGACTGGCGATAATCCGCAGCAATGCAGCGGCGGCGGCGGAAAATACGAAATTGGCCTGAGCGTCAGCTCCTCCCCAATGCATGGTTATTGGTGGCGCCAGCGGCGTTGGCGTTGAAAAACAGTTGCGCTACTCTGTCCCATAGGGACCATATGCAGTTACTCTACGTGGAACTAGGCATGTCAAACCATTTGGAAGGTTCAGCCACCGACATCCTTGTCACATTACCAAAGGGCCCTTCCAATGCTGAAAATTGCCCTTTAGTGTTGCTGGCATCAGAGCAGAAGGTGCTTTCTGGGGTGAAAGAGCATTATCAGTACTTTAGTGTTGCCTGATCTCACTGTACCAGAATAAGCTTAATTCGGCACGCTTAATTTGCCACAATAATTAGGCACACTTAGTATCATAGAGCTCAATTAAAAGCATGCATTTTCTGTGCTTCTCTCTGTAAAAAATGGTTTCTTTGTCTCGGGCACATCACACCACAGCTGGCAACACTTCAATGTCTATTTGTTTGCGTTGTTCTAACCTTAGATCTAACCAGTTGCACAATAAAACTTTAGAATGGGGATATAAACAGACAAGATTTTCAGATAATAATAATAATAATTTTTAGAGCTTTAACTCCCGAAACCATTACATAATAAGAAATTCTACATGAAGGGCTTTGAAAATTTCAACCGCCTGGGGTTTTTTAAAGTGCACCAACATCTGAGCATGTGGGCCTCTACCATTTTGCCTCCATTGAAATGTGGTCGCCATAGTTGTAATCAGATCTCGCGACCTTCAAATCTAACCAATGCACCCTCATGGTAAGTTGCAAACTTTTTGAGTATAACAAACTGAAGTGCCACATTAGTGCGATAACATAGAATCTATAACATTATCAGGGCTGTGCAGTCATCACGGTCATTGTGCAAGTTGGGATGGCAAGAATTAAGAAAAGTAATTCAAGAAAGGTAGAAAAGTACTATGGCCACAGTTGCGTCTGCGAAATGTGAAACTACAAACACACTGTTTGTTTGATCGACATGGCATCGCTTGCAGGCTTTTTCTACGATTGGGAGGCCTTTGCAATTTTTGGTTGATGGTCTAGATTTTCATACATGGAGCGAGCCTGTGGGTAGTTCTGCAACTTTTATTTAGTGAAGGACTCTGGTTCTGACTCCTTGACTATGTTTGATGCATAGAGTTTTCTAAAGTTAACTTGAGGGGACTCTAATGCTACAATTGTTTAGCGAACATGGGAATGATGGGTAGTGCTTTAATTTGCTTTTGTGCTTGCGGGCTTCGAATGCACTCGTGGTTTTGTTTATTACTGTGTTTTGCTTTTGTTTCAGATGAAAGAATGAATGGTTGAACATCGTGAGCAAATTTCAAATGGTGAGGCTAAATGGTTAAGGTAGTGAACTGCAACTTCTAAACATTTGCTCGTTTTGGTTTCGTGACAAAGCCACTCCAAACTACACAAAGTCAAACTGAGCCAGAAGAATGAAGATTAGACAAATCTATGTTCTACCCATCATTCCCATGCTCACTGAAGTGCTGTGTCTTGCAGCTCCCATAGACACTAGTGCCAGAGTTTTCTCTTGTGTATTGATAAAACACTATGGTTTGAAGGTCAAACATATTCAGAGTTGCCAGTTCTGCTTATAATAAGCAGAATCGGGCTTGTTTTTTTACCAAGTTGCTTGAAAACTTTTTCATTGATTGTTGCTTTTGCAAGGGGGTTTAATAGCGACGCCAGGTAATAGGCAGACAGCCGGCACAGAAATAAATGCTCGGGCAGTCCAGCGTCTACAGCTCGTGCACCCGCTCGCGCTTCGCACTCAGCGATGGTTCCACTAGTCATTGCCTTGCGAATTTCCCACTACAATGCCCCGGCGACGAAGATGAGCCATCCTGGCGACTCAAGGTGATGAGAGAACAGGAGGTTCGTAACAGGGATTGAGGCGACTGACGTGGACCGTCTCACGACCAAGGCGGCGCTTGTCCGTGGACGGCTTCAGCGATTCAATCACATTGGTGACAGAAGAAGGGTGCTGTATGACGTGGTAAGGGCCCGTATACTTCAGTGCAAACTTGGGAGTCAGTCCAGGAGATTGGAAAGGCAGTCGGAGCCACACGAGAGAACCGGCGGGGAAGGTATTCTGAACAAGATCATGGTCGTGGCGATCTTTTAGGGGCGAAGCTCCTTAGGGCGTGGGCTGTGCGGCCCCTGTAGGCTGTATGTAGCCACCTCTAGTTTAGTTCTTGCAGTGTTCACTAGATGGCGGTACCGTCCCCTGTATGTAGCTACCTCTAGTTTAGTTCTTGCAGTGTTCACTAGATGGCGGTACCGTCTCCTGTATGTAGCCATCTCTCGTTTAGTTCTTGTAGTGTTTACTAGATGGTGGTACTTGTAGCTGATGATGAAAAGATGCAAGATGTTATAAACTAGAAAGCGGTACTTGTAGTTGATGAAAGACGCGAGATCTTATAAAATAGGAATGATGTCACATATGGCGTGTGTCATTGGTTGAAGGCAATCGTTCGATTTAGTGCGGCGACGTACGCTAGGGGGAGCGATGTAATAAAATCGAGTGGGCAAAATGTACAGAGGATTCATGGTTTACCAGGTTTACCTCCGGAGCTTCGTCTACTCATCATCATTCACTTCGTGGATATGGCGGCACTTTTTGGAGGGCTTGGTTATCGGCTGTGAAGGACCGTGCAAGCTGACGACACTCTTCGGCATGTTCGGCCATTTCAGAAACTGGGCTGAACTCGGAGGCATCAGGATTGTATGGCAGAATTGTGTCGAGTGTGTTGCATGGGTCACGACCATATAAAAGAAAAAATGGAGAAAAGCCTGTTGTTGATTGAATCGCTGTATTGTAGGCATACGTCACGAAAGGAAGAACAACGTCCCAGTTGGAGTGGTCGGAATCAATATACATAGCGAGCATGTCTCTGAGGGTTCTGTTGAAACGTTCCGTTAGGCCGTTCGTCTGAGGGTGGTAGGCTGTTTCATTTCATTTCATTTCATTTTTATTTCCTTAAGGACCCCACTCGGGGGTATTACATAAGGGGTGGATACACAGGAAAAGAACATTTGAACACGTTAGTTTTCGCAGCAGAGGTGATTTGTAAGATTTGTCGCGAAGGATGATGGGCAGGTGGTTGAAGCAATGGAGCAGGGAAGGTCGTTCCAATCCTTGACGGCGCGGGGAAAAAAAGAAGCGGAAAAAGTGGCAGTTCTGTTACGATAACGGGACACTTGAAGTGGATGGCTTGTGCGGTGTGAAATGTATGTCGGGGGGAGGATGTAAGGAGCTGCATTGAGAGAAGAATGAAAAAATTTATGAAAGAGAGAAAGGGTGGCGATACGGCGGCGCACAGAGAGGGGTGATAAACCGGATTGGGCTTTCAAGGATGAAATACTGATGTCGTATGAGTACTGGGAGTGAATGAATCGAGCGGCGCGATTTTGGACAGATTCGAGGTCGTTAATGAGGTATGTTTGGGGCGGGTTCCATATGGGGGAGGCATATTCGAGTTTCGATCTGATGAGGGACTGATATGCTACCAACTTCACATGTTTTGGTGCATGACGTAGGTGACGCTTCAAGAAGCCCAGAGTTTTATTTGCCGATGAAATGACGTTAGTAATATGCGCATTCCAAGTGAGATCGCAATACAATGTGACACCTAGATACTTGTAGGATGGTTGTGATTGTACAGGGACGTTGGCGATATGATATGAAAAAATGAAAGGATTCTTACGGCGGGTAAACGTAACAAGTTTGCATTTGTTAGGGTTAAGAAACAAAAGCCAATTATCGCACCAATCTTGAATGTGGTTAAGATCGTTCTGGAGAAGATTTTGGTCGTGAGTGTTAGTTACTGTCCGATAGATTACACAGTCATCTGCAAACATGCGGATTTTGCAGGATACGCTGAGGGGTAAGTCGTTGATGTATATCAGAAACAGGAGGGGGCCAAGAACTGAACCTTGAGGTACGCCTGATGTTACTTTGAGGTAAGCAGAAGATTTATTATTGACATGCACAAACTGAGAACGGTTAGTTAGAAATGCTTTGATCCAATTTAGTACACTTGGGTCTAAGTTTAACTGGGATAGTTTTAGCATTAGTCTTTGGTGGGGTACTGTGTCGAATGCCTTTGCGTAATCTAGAAAGATTGCGTCAGTTTGTAAGTTATTGTCAAGGTTAGCATGCAGATCGTGAAGAAATATTGCTAGTTGTGTTTCGCAGGAGAATCCTTTCCTAAAACCATGCTGGCTGGGGTGAAAAAAGTTGTTAGAATCTAGAAAGTTTACAATCTGAGAGTAGATGACATGTTCCATGATTTTGCATGGGACGCTTGTTAAAGAAATGGGACGGTAGTTCAATGGACAGTTCTTATCACCTGATTTGTAGATGGGAACGACCTTGCCCATGTTCCAGTCATCTGGAAGAATGCCTGTGGAGAGCGACTGCGCATATATCAAGCACAGAAATGGGGCGATGGTGTCATGGATATTTTTTAACACTTTTGAGTTAATATCATCGACGCCACCTGATGAGGACAGTTTCATGTTTTGAATAATACTTGAAATACCACCTGCGCAAAAAACAATTGAGCCCATAGCGGATGTCAACAGCACCGGGGCAGGAGAGGAAGGTACGCTAGATTCGTTAGTAAACACTGATGAAAATGCGCTGTTAAAAGCATCAGCACATTGATCATCTGAGAGCGGTGTACCGTATGGCATGAATGTAGGAGCTGCTGCAGAACTTCGGACAAAAATACGCGCCCTCTGTCACTCAGGAGCTCCCGTGGTGCACCATGACGAAGAACAAACCGGTGCAAGATGAAGGTTGCAACGTCATGAGCGCCAGCCGAAGGTAGCGCTGCCGTTTCGGCGTACCTTGTCAGATGGTCGGCAGCCACAATCACCCATCGATTACCACCAACAGAGCACGGTAGCGAGCCGTATAGGTCGATCCCAACACGGTCAAATGGGCGTGCAGAACATGGCAAAGGCTGCAGTTTGACCGGGTGAATGAGGGAATGTCTTGCGCTGCTGACACTGGGAACATGAGCGAATGTGTTTGCGTACAAACGTGTACATACCCCGCCAGTAGTAACGTTGGCGGATCCGCTCATACGTCTTGGCGTGTGCGCTGTTGCGGTTCAGCACGAAAATATTTGCAGATAACAGACCGCATATGGCTGGGTATGACTAGCAGCCATTTACGACCAGCCACTTGATAGTTGCGACGGTATAACAGGCCATCCCGTATGGCGAAATGCGTTGCTTGGCGGCGAAAAGCACGTGGGTAACCGGAAGTTGATGCGTCAGAAAGCATATCCAAGAGCGAGGCAATCCAAGTATCCTTCCGCTGTTCGGAAGGCATGTCTGTGACGCTGATGGCAGAGAGGGGAAGGTCCAGGGCTGATATATCCGTATCATCAGATTTCACGGGTGATCGTGAAAGCGCATTTGCGTCGGAGTGCTTTCGCCCCGATCGTTAGACGACGCGTATGTCGAATTCCTGGAGGCGTAGTGCCCAACGTCCGAGGTGGCCGGAAGGATCTTTCAGTGAAGCCAACCAACAGAGTGCGTGATGGTCAGTTACCACATCAAAAGTTTGGCCGTGCAAATAGGGGCAAAACTTATTTAACGCCCACGCAATCGCGAGGCACTCTTTTTCCGTAACAGAATAGTTGGCTTCTGCCTTAGTGAGGGCGCGGCTGGCATAGGCGACCACATACTCCGTAAAACCTGGCTTGCGTTGCGCGAGTACTGCACCAAGGCCGACGCCACTTGCATTCGTGTGTACTTCGGTTGGCGCAGTAGGGTCGTAATGGCGCAGTACGGGTGGTGAGGTAAGGAGTTGGCGCAGTGTTGCGAAGGACTCGTCACAGGCTGCTGTTCAATTCGAAAGATCTGCAGGGCTAGCAAACAGTTTGGTGAGTGGAGCGATGGAGGCAAAGTTCCGGAAAAACCGACGAAAATAGGAGCACAGGCCCACAAAGCTCTGTAGTTCTATGTAGCTCCGTAGCTCACAAAGCTCCGTAGTTCCGGCGTTTGTCACACCATCCGGTGTGACAAACGCCGTTTTTGGACGATCAGACTCGGCCATTGGGACCTGCCAATAACCCGAGCGAAGGTCAAGCGAGGAAAAGAATTCTGCACCTTGAAGACAATCGAGAGCGTCGTCTATGCGGAGAAGAGGGTAAACATCTTTCCTCGTAATGTTGTTTAGGCGCCTGTAGTCTACGCAGAACCAGATTGAACCATCGTTTTTTTTGACGAGTACAACTGGGGAAGACCAAGGACTACAAGAAGGCTTGATGACTCCACGCTGTAGCATGTCGTCTACTTGTTCTGCAATTACCCGACGCTCCGCTGGTGACACACGATAAGGGCGCTGGCGCAAAGGAGTACTCTTTCCTGTGTCAATTGTGCGCACAACGGTGTTTGTTCTTCCTAGCACCGCTTGGAGAAAGTCAAAGGAACGCTTGAATTCGTGCAGCAGGGTAACAAGCTGCTCTCGTTGAGCCGGGGCGAGATGGCTGTCAATAGAACGGTGAAATGCATTGGTAAACGCGCAGTTCGAGGCAAAGTGAGGAACCAACGCGTTCAGCTCCATATTCGGCTTGGTGTCGAAGAAATCGGCAGGCACGATAGTACCTTCATCGATAAGCTGAATGTGGCCGAGCATCTCGTTGCGGTGCAAACTGAGGGGGCACGAGTTAGGATTGGAAATAAATATCCCGGTAGTGTCTTGACAAAGCTCAAGAACGGTGAATGGCAGCGATGTGTGGTGGCGGCTACCGAAGATGTCAGATGGCGTGAATAGGACGGTAGCGTCAGAAAGTGAAGCACAGCAGGCAGGGACAAACTGGGTGCTGAAAGGAGGAAGGTCTATGTCTGTCGCGACGACAAGGTTAGCCACACTAGATACGGCCGCATCAACAGAAGGCGCATCACGAAACGGTAACAGCTCCACTTCGGCCCGAGCACAGTCCATGACGGCGTGATGACGTGATAAGAAATCCCATCCTAGGATGACATCGTGGGAACATGAAGTCAACACGTGAAATTCAATGGTGTACAACACGTCTCGAATAACCACTTTTACTGTACATGCCGCGACGGGCTCTATTTGTTGGGCACTCGCAGTACTAAGAGAAACCACGGGAAAAAGCATCGTCACTTTACCAAGAGAGCGGCAGAGTCTTTGACTAATCACAGATATCGCGGCACCGGTATCGATGAGTGCGAGTGTTCGTACACCTTCGACGATTACATCGATAAGATTGGCGGGAGACAGGCGAGGACTTGAACGATTAGACGATGACGCAGCTCGTGCCTCCGGAGCTGCGGCAGTTAGTTTTCCGTCTCACTGGAGGTGGGTCGTCGACGCATAGGCGACACGGAACGACGACTTGGTGAAGGTGAAGGCGAGCGGGAAGTAGAACGTGTAGAAGCGAATGTTCGGGCGCCGGAAGCAGTTTGCGCATCGCGTTCGTGAACTTCAGGTGGTACGTGAGGCGCGTGGTATGGAGGTCGAAACGAATAGTCGGGATATCTTGGTGCGTTAACTGTGAAGCGCCGACGACATAGACGTGCAACGTGACCTGGAATTCCGCAAAAGTAACATATAGGCCGGTTGTCAGCGGTGCGCCAAGGATTTCCGGCGTGTTGCTGTGGAAACGGCGCGGTAGACGGTCGCACAGGTTGTGGCGTATACATTGGCAGACGAGATGCAGGAGGCATTGCCGCGACGGCCGCATAAGTCAGTGGCGCGGCAACAGGCGTTGGTTGAGAGGCAGGCATAGGTAATGGCAACGCCTCGGAGACCTGCTCCTGAATAGCCTGTCTGATTGTCGGCGTTAGGTGGTTCGTTGGTGCTTCGGTAGTAGGCAGATACGAGAGACACGAAAGCTGTCGTGCGACCTCTTCGCGTACATATTCTTTTATCTGCTCCAGCAGGGAGCTGTCACCACTGACGGCCAGGGCAGCGAGAGAGTCGTCTGCTGTCGTCGACCTCCGAACTGCTGCACGTTGTTTCCGAATATCTTCCAAGCTCTGGCACAAGGTCACAAGTTCGGATACGGTACTTGGGCTCTTTGCCAGCAACATTTGATAGGCCTCATCGTCTATGCCTTTCAAGATATGCCTGATCTTGTCATGTTCAGTCATCTCAGGGTTAAAGCGCCGGCATAAATCGATTACATCTTCAATATAGCTAGCGAAGTTTTCGCCTTGCCTTTGTGCACGTCCGCGTAGGCGCTGCTCAGCACGCAGCTTGCGCACTGCGGGGCGATCGAACACAGCTGCGAGGGTGGTCTTGAGACCGGCCCAAGTGATAAATTCAGTACGGTGGTTTGTGAACCACAGGCTGGCGACGTCTTTGAGATAAAATGGGACATACTCCAATTTCGAGGGGTCGTCCCACTTGTTGGTGGTGCTCACCTTTTCAAACAGCTGCAACCAGTCCTCCACATCTTGGTCCTCGGTGCCGCTGAAGAAGGGCGGATCTCGTTGGTGCAGGGTGGTAGGCACGATGACCAGTTGAGATTGGGCCGTGCTTTGCTGGGTGGTGCCTTGCTCGGTCGTATGATCAGGCATTGCTGATGCAGTGGGCAGCTTCCGGCTTCGAAGTTCCAGGTTTGCGTACCCAGCACACTTCCACCACTTTGCAAGGGGGTTTGATAGCGACGCCAGGTAATAGGCAGAGAGCTGGTACGGAAATAAATGCTTGGGTAGTCCAGCGTCTACAGCTCGTGCACCCGCTCGCGCTTCGCACTCGGCGATGGTCCCACTAGTCATTGCCTTGCGAATTCCCCACTACACTTTTTATTGTTTTATTCATACTTTCTCTACAAATTTATTTATTTATTTATTATTACAAACTTATTTTAGCACTTCTCACATTCAGTGATAGAGCTTTTGTCGAGGACTCTGTATAGCTTGGTGTTGTAATCAAACATGCACTGAAGTGTTCAACAAATTTATTCATGCGCTGGCAAATGTGCATGAATAATTAAGAAGAGTGGAGACTACCCTGAGACTATGTTAAAAAGTAAATATGTTCTTTCGCTCGTAGTTGTGCGTGTGCTTGCTGTACTGAATAGATATGGGTTTCTTTTTTGCCTTCTTTTCGTATTTGAGCAACTTCTTATTGCACTTAAAGAATGTTGTCAAGAATGAGAGAATTAATGAAGCACTCACTTCTTTCAAGCTTTTTGGCAAAAGTCGTGCACTTTTCGGTTTTATTTTGGGATGATTATTTGCTTGTTACCTTGGCAGAATCTGGTAACTCTGGCCATATTTGTTTGGCTAAATCGAAACTTATATGCCCATGATGTGGTGTGCGCAGAAACGAACAAGCTGGGTCGGGTTACTTTCTTGTTGATCCTGTGCTTCATCGTGGCAAGGATCGGGAGGTACTGCCCCTGGACTGTATCCAGTGCCAGACAGTGCTGACCAAGTGCCTAGGCCACTTCGATAGCTGGAAGGACAAGCTCGCAGTCAGCCGTGAGAGTGGTTACAACTTTGTCCACTTCACACCCATCCAGGAGCTCGGGGCCTCCCATTCTTCCTACTCTCTCCGTGACCATCGCAAGCTTAATCCCATGTTCAGCACGCCAGATCACACATACGACATGACGGACGTGGAGCAACTGGTCAACATGATGTGTGATGAATGGAAAGTGAGTAATGCTGGCAAGGATCGCAGGAGCGCGCAGTGTAGTCTCAGGGTAATTAGGGGTACATTTTGGAGGTGATATAAAGCAACGCATAGAAGGAAAAAATTACAGGATTTAAAATTTTTCACCTTTTGTAATCAAACAGGCATTTATACCCACACCTACATGCCAGAACCATTCAGTGTTTTTGCTAGGCTTGGCCACTCCGAGAAAGTGCATTTCCGATGGAGGCGGAAATGTTGTAGGCCCGTGTGCTCAGATTCGGGTGCACGTTAAAGAACCCCAGGTGGTCGAAATTTTCGGAGCCCTCCACTACGGCGTCTTTCATAATCAGATTGTAGTTTTGGGACGTTAAACCCCACAAATTGTTACTAAAGCTGTTTCTTAACTTAGAATACTTCTTGCACTAAAGAATGGCCTTTTGAGACAGCCATGGCAACAGCTAATTTTGTCGTTGTCGCTCAAAAGTCGCGTGCATGTAGTTGTATTTGCCGGAAGCGACCATTAGTGCAGCTCTATGGTTGGCACGGGCAGTTTCGTGACCTCTGCTCGCTGTGTGCTCATCAACTGCGATGTCTCTGTATTTGCACTATTCGTTAACCCTGCTGTGACGCATGGATAATTAAAAGAAGACAGGGGACTTACGATGCAAAGATAGAAAGCGAATTAAAACTGTGCATGACAGCGGGCATAGGGGGGAAGTAGCGAGCCTCTGGGGTTTGGAATAATAAAAAAATGGAAAAGACCTAACAGACAAGAAGGTGCCAGGTGTCGGTTTACGGGACTGCTGTGGATGAATGTAAGGGGTGCGTCAATTACGCAGGAAAAAGAAAATCCAAATTTTAACGATCGAAGTTGGGGGTGCATTTATTATGCGAGTGTATTCATTGCACGAGTAAATGCGATATTTGGTGATTTTTTTTTGTTTGTTTGCAGTATACTTGCCTTGCCTCAAAAGAATTATCACTGGGAAGACAACCCTAGCATAATTCTGGTTTAAACTAGTTGGTGCTGGTTCATGACCGAAGATACTTTTAGCGCAAACTGAATAAGCACACATAACACAAAGGAACAGGATTGCTGTCGGACTTGCAACTAATTTTATTCTACAGTGAAAAGAAGATTTTATAGCACAAGCAATCCATGTGACAATGTGTGCGCGTTGGAGTTTTTCTTAACAACCAAAGAACCACAATGTGCTGCTCCAAAATCTAATCTCTTTATCTTGAAGGAATAGCGAAGCTGTACAGACGCGGGCGTCGTCTCTTGGCCTTATGTAACACGTCACTCTTTCCACTTTTCTTTTTCTCTGCCTATAAACGATGCTTCAGTGAACCTTGGTAGCATTCACACACCTTGCGATGTGTTTCCATCAGGCAGCCAGAACCATTTTTTACATTGAGACGGCATCGTCTGGCCCTGTTATTTAAACACTGCCCAGTTTGGCATATATTCCTTCCCACAACTCAGTGGAGTAAGGTACACAGCTCCAGAGGTGGTGCACTCAATAAATAAAAACTGTTGCATGCTTTGTAGAACAAATCATCTTCTCCTTTCTGTTCATCATGGGGCACGAAGCAGAGAGTTAACACGGCACTGACAGTGCGATATGGACCCCATAGTAGGATGCTATCTTTTTCAGATTGTGTGATGTAGCATGAATATATTGAACCACTTGCAATAGCATCCTCTCTTCTTATTCTTTTTTTTTTCTTGTTCTTCTCCGGGCATCGTCTGGGCGTGTCATCTGCTTCAAGGCTTTATCACTAATGCTGGATATCGAATCCGAAGGGTATCCAGCTTCCTTTTCCAGCTGAACTGTGCTACGACACTAGCTGTCACTTTATGAATGTTTTTGGACAAACTGCTTTTAGCACATGGTTGCAATGCGTCTTTTTATAACTTTCGAATGAGCACTTTGATAAATTGATAGGCCTTTCCTGCCGCGGAGATAGTATGCCCAACGAGTGTGCGCTGTGGAAGTGAACGAAACTATTATGTCCGAAAATTGTAACAACCTTCGTGTGGCAGTTCAGATATGAATTTGAGGCTTTCAGCTTCCTGAAACAGAAGGCCTCAAATCACTATTCCTTCAAAGTAAAAAGATTAGTTTTCTCAGCAGCACGTTGAAGTTCTTTGGTCTTCAAAAAAAGCAGTGATGCTGTCACGAATATAGGAGCACAAGGTACCTGCGGAAGGTCTGCGAGTGGCAATGGTGTACGGAGCCACGGAAAAGTACTCGATTGTATGCGCCCCTGCCACGTGATTGGTCACAGAAAGGCTCGTGGTGCGCGATGCGAGCCGTTGTTGAAAGCTCCAGATGAAAGATGAGGCGGCATTGTGCTGTGGAGTGTGGAACGAAGAAGGTCAAAAGAGACAGTGTTGCCTCGCAGCAAAAGCGCCAGTAACCCGGATCTGGAAGTAGTGGCTTAGGGTGCCGGAAAGCAGCCATCGATCTTAGTATACACCAAGAGACACTCTGCGAGCCTGCAGCACTTTGTAGAAGCAGTTCCCGGGACACCTGCCACTCTTAATTTTCTTAACAAAGTGGCTGCGACCTACTTGACAGTCTCCGGAGTGCATGTCAGTTTAGCCTGGCAACACCTAAGAGACGCATGAGATGCAGTTAAGCCTAACCTGCCAAAACCCACGACGACTGGGTTACAAGCAAAGGAGACAAGTGGCGGATGCTGATAAACCGCAGCCGGACGACCACTTCCTGAATGTCAGTGACAGACCCTACATGACCAGATGGCAACACTACGTCGCTACCAAGCCGACGCCATGAATAGTAAGACGTTCGAACAGTGTGTGACCGCATGAGAGTAGCCACAGAGAGGCCATCTTGGCCAGAGTCGTGTTAGGGCTAAGGTACTGAACTTGACTGGGATCGCAGCTGGTTCTGGTTTTGAAATCTAGTGGATTATTGTGTACATGGTTTTTCTTGGTGTGAATATTGAGTTTGTTGATATTTTGCCATTTTGTAAGGCAAAGATGTGTTTCAGTTTTCAGTTTCTTTTTTCTTTTTAAGTTTTATTCATTTAAAATACAAAGTTCACAGTTAAAATTATGAAGACGAAGGTCCCAAAGTCAAACGACTGCAGTAGGACCCTCGGTTAACAATAACAATAAACAGTTTAATTATAACAGCATGTAATATTACACAATGTAAGTGGAAGTACTAAAAAACTACAACAAATAAGTGAAATAACAAAAAACACAGTCAATGCGATACAAGTACATAATAAACAGTCATACAAGTGTATTAAGCAAACTATATAAGAAAACCCACCCTAAAATTTCTAATTACTTACACTTTTACATTATAAATTATTATTGTTGTCAGTCTAGTTATACAAGATGAAATTTTTAAGTTTATTTTTGAATGCGTGTAACGATGACAATGATTTTAGTGAGTAGGGTAAATATTTCCAAAATTTAATAACTGCAAAGGAGGAAGTCATTCTGCCATAGTTGGTGTTACATTTAGGTAAAATAAAGTTGTGATTATGGGCGGACCTAGTGCTGTTGGTGTTAGTGAGTAATCTAGCATCAATTAAATAAAAAACAAGCTGTTTGTTCAGCTCTTTAAATTACATTACAATTAAATGAAAATGAAACAAGCCAGGCCCAGTAAGAATACGGTTAGCCTGAAGGAGTTGGGTAGCACTGGAATAAAATGAACTGCTGGTAAAAATGCGAACGGCTCGATTCTGAATGTGCTGTACAGATGAAGGATGAGTGTTATAGGTATTACCCCATGAAGTAAGGCCATAGGTGATGTGATTATGTATGAAGGCAAAGTATAAAGACCATAAGGCTTCAAGTGAAAAAAAATGAATGAGATTGAAGTGATCTTATGCCAAATGCTGTTTTTTGTTTGACATAAAGTATATGATTAGTGAACTTCAAGTAAGGGTCTAATATTGCTACGTAGCTGACGTATCAGCAGTCAGAAGACGACAACGAGGAAGTGGTCTGTTGGTTGTGCGTGCTGCTTCCATCTTAGCCGACGCCATACGCATCAGTTTAAATATAGATTTTAAATAGACACGCCTCAAGTCATTTTCACGTAACATCTTTGTGGTGGAGGTGCTGGGTACTTCCCCGTCTTCATCACGAAGCTCTGCAACGGCCGCATCATCATAGGTCCAACCATGTCACAGGTTGAACAACCATCGTCTTCGCCACCTGCCCCTACCGTGACTTCTACATACGTTGTTCTACCTCCTGCTCGTGATCCCGGTGTATTTTCCGGTCAGGATGGCGTTGACGTCGACAAATGGATCAACCGGTACGAACGGGTCAGCGCAAGCTATAGGTGGGACCCGACTCTTATGCTTGCCAATGTGCTTTTTTACCTCGATGGCCCACCGCGAGTGTGGTTCGAGACGCACGAAGCGGAGATTAAGAGCTGGGACTCCTTTAAAGAGAAGATCCGCGACCTTTTTGGCGACACCGTTGGGCGGCAGATCGCAGCGCGGAATCAACTGGCGGCTCGTGCACAGACGTCGACGGAGTCGTATGTCGCGTACATTCACGACGTCATCGCCCTATGCCGCCAGATTGACGAGCACATGAGTGAGTCGGAGAAAGTGGCCCATGTTCTGAAAGGCATAGCAGACGACGCATTTAATCTTCTAGTTTACAACAACGTTGCCACCGTCGACGCCATCATTAAAGAGTGCCGGCGGTTCGAAGAAGCCAAGAGCCGCCGTATTACTCAGCGATTCACCCGGCTGCCCAACACGGCCGCGACCTCATCGTGTGAAGCCGCCCGCCAGTCCCCAACGTATGACAACGTCACACGGATTGTTCGTCGGGAAATCGAAGCCGCCTGTCCGGCTCCTCTTGAGCCACCCGTTTTCGCAACGCTCGCCTCTGACCAACAACAGCCGTCAGTGGCGTTAATACAAGCTGTGGTGAGGCAGGAGTTTGCGAATCTCGGACTTCCATCAGCATGTCCCTTGACTCGCCCTGAAGCCCCATCCTACTCCCGAAGACACGCTTGCCGTTCACCTCCAACAATGCCCTTCCGTAACCCTTCGGAATGGCGAACACCCGACGACCGGCCTATTTGTTTTCCCTGCCACCAGCCTGGGCACGTTTCTCGCTATTGCCGCCGCCGTTGGTCAAACCAACCACGTCAGACTTTCTCTACCTACCTCGGCGCTCATGCATCCGACGACCCCTCGACGTTCAGTCGCCACACCCTTCAATTTCTATTCGTCGTCATCTTACGAGCCTTCCACTGACGCCCCTTTGCCCGGTCGCCGCTACCCTGACGCCCCTTCGTCCAGTCGCCGCAGTTCTCGCTCCCCGTCGCCGCTACGTCGCCAATCCCGCTCTCCGCCACCTCGGCGCTTTTCCTTGCCGAGCTTCTCTGGACGACCGCAGCAGGAAAACTAGATATTGCAGCTTATAGAGGTGAAGCTGCAATACCAATGACGGCCGAAAATCCTCTACTGACGCTTCCCACGCACCGTAGCGTGCTTGAAGTACAAGTCGACCATGTTCCTGTGACCGCCCTCATTGACACAGGTGCGCACCTGTCTATTATGAGCGCTTCTCTACGCTGCCGCTTACAAAAGATTATGACGCCATCTACGACGCAGGCAATACGTGTGGCCGATGGTGGTACTGTACCAGTAATCGGAATGTGCACTGCTCGTGTCAGCATTGCCGGTCATCACGCCGTGGTCTTTTTTGCCGTGCTAGCCCGCTGCCCCCATGACCTCATACTTGGCCTTGATTTCCTTTCGGCACACTCGGCCTTAATTGATTGTTCGTCTGGTACCCTCAGCCTTGATCTACCAATCTTTGCCGACTACTCTGCAAAGCCCACCAGCCGCTTGAGCCCAACCACTTTCGTTCGCCTGCCACCTCGAGCCGTCACGTACGTGTCCTTGTCATCGACCCCTCCCGTTCCTGACGGTGATTATATCATTACGCCAATTACTGACGTTCGGCTGACACGCAGTGTTACTGTGCCCTATACCGTCGCGACCATAGCGGATAACTGTGTGTTACTTCCGCTCCTTAACTTTGGTTTCACCCCTCAAGTGTTGCCCTGCCAGATGTCTCTAGCCCAGCTAACTGCCATAACAGAGGACAATGTCAGTGTTGTCGCTGTATCTGCTCTTGATCGAAGCGCAGTCTCACGGTCACCCAGATCAGACGATGCTATTTTTTGAAACATGATTGGATCGGAGCTGTCGCCTCACCAGGCCGACGCCCTCTGCCAAGTTTTGGCCTCATACAGTGACATTTTCGACACTAACGATCGTCCCTTGGGCCAGACTAAAATTGTCACTCACCGAATCAACACTGGTGACTCTGCGCCCATTCACCGTCGGCCGTACCGCGTGTCAGCGTCTGAGCGAGAAGTGATTCAGAGAGAAGTGGCCAAAATGCTTACGAAAAACGTAATCGAACCATCAACGAGCCCTTGGGCACCTCCCGTGGTATTAGTAAAAAAGAAAGATGGCTCATGGCGTTTCTGCGTTGATTATCGCCACCTCAACAAAATTACCAAAAAAGACGTGTACCCTCTACCACGCATTGACGATGCCCTTGATTGCCTCCATGGCGCCACCTTCTTTTCATCTCTCGACCTCCGATCTGGCTACTGGCAAATTGCTGTAGATGAAATGGATCGAGAAAAGACTGCCTTCGTTACCCCTGACGGTCTTTACCAATTCAAGGTCATGCCATTCGGGCTCTGCAACGCTCCAGCGACCTTTGAGAGAATGATGGACACGCTCCTACAAGGATTTAAATGGTCGACATGTTTGTGTTACCTGGACGACGTGATCATTTTCTCACCTACCTTTGCGACCCACCTTGAACGCCTTTCGACCATTCTATCCATATTTTGATGGCCCGGCCTGCAGCTTAATTCCTCCAAGTGCCACTTCGGTCTTCGTCAGATTACCGTATTGGGTCGCCTTGTTGACGCTGCCGGCGTACGGCCAGACCCGGCGAAAGTACGCGCTGTAACAAACTTCCCAGTCCCACGCTCTGTCCATGATGTTCGCAGTTTTGTGGGCCTCTGCTTCTACTTTCGCCGGTTCGTGAAAAACTTTGCGGCACTCGCCCGGCCACTCACCGACCTTCTCAAACAAGACGTTCCATTTTCTTGGGGCCCTCCTCAAGCTGACGCCTTCTCTCAGCTAATCACTACTCTAACGACACCTCCTATTCTTGCACATTTCGACCCCGATGCTCCCACAGAAGTGCGAACAGACGCGAGTGGTCACGGAATCGGTGCAGTTTTGGCGCAAATTCAGCGGGGCAACGACCGTGTAATCGTGTACGCAAGCCGTCTGCTTTCTAAGTCTGAGCGCAATTATTCTATAACAGAACGGGAATGTCTCGCTCTTGTTTGAGCGGTTTCGAAATTCCGTCCTTACTTGTATGGCCGTCCTTTCCGTGTCATCACAGATCATCACGCGCTGTGTTGGCTTTCTTCTCTGAAGGACCCCACTGGACGACTTGGTCGTTGGGCATTACGCCTACAGGAGTATTCCTACTCGGTTGCTTATAAGTCTGGACGTCTCCATCTGGACGCCGATTGCTTATCCCGCTACCCTGTTGATCAGCCCGACGAACCAGACATCAAGCCTAGCCTCAGCGTCATGTCAATGTCCCAGTTTCTTTAGATACGTGATGAACAACGTCGTGATGCTTCTCTGCGACAACTTATTGACCGTCTCGAATCTGCTCCAAACGACACGTCACTTCGCATGTACGTCCTTCTGAATGGCACGCTGTACCGTCGTAGCCTCCAGCCAGATGGCCCTGAGCTCCTTCTTGTCGTGCCGAAAAATTTGCGCTCAACCGTGCTGCACGAGCTTCACGATGAACCAACTGTAGGTCATCTGGGTGTATCTCGGACGTACGACCGCGTGCGTCGCCGCTTCTTTTGGCGCGGTCTCGCCCGGTCCGTTCGCCGGTACGTGTCCTCCTGCGATAAATGCCAACGTAGGAAGCGACCTACTGCGCCCCCGGCTGGACTTCTTCAACCGATCTCCATCCCAACCGAACCTTTCTTCCGTGTTGGTATAGATCTTCTCGGTCCTTTTCCCGAGTCGAAATCGCGCAACAAGTGGGTCGCCGTTGCTATAGGCTACGCGACTAGGTATGCCATCACTCGAGCGCTCCCCACCAGCACCGCTACTGACGTTGCGGACTTTTTGCTCCACGACGTCATCCTACACCATGGCGCACCTCGCCAATTACTCACGGATCGTGGCCGCGAATTTTTGTCCCGTGTGATCGACGATCTTCTGCGCTCTTCCTCGACGCACCACAAGCTGACCACTTCCTATCATCTCCAAACAAATGGCCTTACCGAACGGCTAAATCGGACCCTAACGGACATGCTCGCGATGTATGTGTCCTCCGACCACCATGACTGGGACCTGGCGCTACCTCACGTGACCTTCGCGTACAATTCTTCGCGCCACGACACCACTGGTTATTCACCCTTTTATTTGCTTTATGGCCGTGATCCACTCGACACCGTACTTCCAACCGCTACAACGCCGTCAACCGAATATGCACGCGACGCTATTGCTCGTGCCGACCATGCACGTCAGATTGCCCGCGCCAGACTTTCGGCTTCGGAAGACACCCAGAAAGCCATCTACGACAGCCGGCATGCTGACGTTCACTTCTCACCCGGTTCTCTTGTTCTCCTGTGGTGCCCAGTTCGTCGAGTTGGCTTATCAGAGAAGTTATTGTCTCGCTACATGGGTCCTTACCGTATCATCCGCCAGGTAACCGACGTCACCTATGAGATGATTCCTGCATCTGAGACCACAAGTCTGCCTGCAACCACACACAGTGATGTTGTGCACGTCAGCAGGCTAAAACCTTACCACCGGCCTACTGAAGACCGTAGTTAATGTGCACCGAGACGGCGCTTTTACCGCCGGGGGGGTAATGCTACGTAGCTGACGTATCAGCAGTCAGAAGACGACAACGAGGAAGTGGTCTGTTGGTTGTGCGTGCTGCTTCCATCTTAGCCGACGCCATACGCATCAGTTTAAATATAGATTTTAAATAGACACGCCTCGTGTCATTTTCACGTAACAATATTATGCCCTGAAAATGCACACAATCAGATACAGGAATGAAGTGATGGTCAATAGACACCTGTGGTATAAAAGGAAGCATTTTTTGATAAGTTTTAAAAATCATGAACTGAGATTTAAGAGGGTTTAAAATAAAGTTGTTCATACAACGCCATTTAACAATATTGGTTAGTTTGTTGTTCAGCTTGTTGATCAAAGTAGTTAACGATTTATGTGACACGGAAATAGCCGTATCGTCAGCATAAAGAATAAAGTTAGAATCAATAAAGCAGTTTGCAAATCATTAATATAGATATAAAACAGTAAGGGCCCAAGAATATAACCCTGTGGTGCCCTTTGATTTATTATTTTAATGCTAGAATTAATGCCCCCTATGCATACTGATTGTTTGCAATCAAGTAGGTAACTTTTTATGAATCTTAAGGATGGACCAGTGATACCTAAGGATTCTAACTTGCTAAATAAAATATTATGACTGATAGTGTCAAAGGCTTTCATGAAATCGAGAAAATCTGACCCTGCAAAATTACCATTGTCGATGAAAGATTTTAAGAAATCAGTTAATGATAGCAATGCTAAAGTCGTAGAACTACCAGCATGGAAACCAAATTGAAAAGGCTTTAGCAACTGAAATTTGTTGAAGTACTTGGAAATACGTTTCAAAAATAATTTTTCAATAAGTTTGGTGATGGAAGACAAGATAGAAATAGGACAATAATTACAGACATCCGTTGTTTCGCCTTTTTTCTGTACTGGGATTAACTTCGCTTTTTTTAGTGAACTCGAAAATGTGCCAAGTTAAAAAATGACATTAATTATATCACTTGGTACTTCCGAAATTTCTGGAAATTCAAGCTTTATTTGAAACGCTGATATGTTGTTTAGCCCAGCTCTACAGTTTCTTAGACTCAGGATTCTTGAATAGTCTTCATCAGTAGTTATAAGAAAAAGAAAAAATGAATGGGTCCAGCGGGTAAGGAAGTATGCAGATACTGTCGGCCTGTGCTTATTGATTTCGTAGAAGTAATCACTAAAAGAATCAGCTATGTCAGATGATTCTTTTAGTGATTACAACTAGTGATTTCAACGGCTTTTTGAACAGACCCCTGATTACTAATCAGAGGTCTGTTCAAAAAGTTGTTGAAAAGTTTTCATTTTTACTTTGGTTCATGTTTTGCCTTACAAAGTTCTTTTAAATAGTAAAGTTGTTTTGGTTGTTTGAGGAGATTATTCAGCATGTTACTATATTTTTTATACCTATGTCTCAAATTAATATTAAATTGCTGTTTTTTAGTCTTTCTGTTAAGGTTGTCTTTTTTCACATTCTTATTAACAATCCTTGAGTTAACCAGTGGTTGTAGTGAAACTTTAATATTTTCTTGCATTTAACGGTCTTAGTATTTGCATACACCGCTTTAAGAAATAGGGAGCAGAAATTGTCTAGTGCTTCCTTGGGATTTTGCAAGCTGCTACTGGAAGTCCAGTCAGTGCCCTGAATATCCTTGAAGTTTTCCTGATGGAAGATTGAAGTGAAGTGACATGCATTATGGCGAGGAAGATTTACAGCGAGAGTTACAAGTATGGAAAGATGATTAGTGATTGGCACATCAATGACTCCTGTGGTTGGCGTTGGTGGTATATGACGTGGTCAATGAGAGTATTAGTTCCAGTGGATGGGAATCGAGTATGGGATGAGATTCAGGACTCAAGCACAAAGCCAAAAAGCAATCACTATATGCTATGGTACTGTTATTATCTGTATTGATTAGGTTAATATTGATGTCACCAACTAGAACAACTTGCTTATTTCCAGCAGTGACGATGTTGAGGGAAGCAGCTAGATAGTGTAGAAAATGCAGAATAGATGAAGATGGAGATCAGTAAATGCACACAATAATCACTTTATTCAGACGACTGGAAGTTGGAAAGTCAGCCCCGATCTATACTGATTCGCAGTTCAGAACATTTAAAGATGGGTCAGACCTGCGTTTGTATTTAATCTCAGATGATATAAAGATAGCCGAGCCGCTATAGCGATCCGAATCGCGGTGACAATATTCAGAGTTATATAATCAAAATCCATAGATTACCATCACAAGATCCTAGCCATGTTTCAGTAACACATAAAAGCGAAAAGGAATGACAGTGCAAGTCAGTAAAAGCAATAATGTTGTCATAGTTTTCTGGCAAGGTACGTGCATTGATGTGCAGCAATAAACAGGTAGAATTAGCAAGCAGGGATTTAGTTTCATCGAAAGGAAGCAACGACATGATGCAAAGGGTGCTGGCTCTGCTACTTCCCACTGCTGTCTCTTTCTCAATCGCATTCACTAGAAGTACTTCCGAGATAATCGTGGCAGGTGCATGCACACATCATCGTGCGGTTTGCTTGTGCTATAAAATCTTCTTTCTACTGTGGAATGAAATTTGTTGTAAGTTGGGTGGCCATCTTGTTCTCTTGGTTTTCTGTCCTCGTTCAGTTAGCACCAAAAGTATCCTCAGTTATGAACCAGTACCAACGTTCTTCTCAAGCTGCCTCTCTTGTATTTAGACAAACAATAGAGTATAAGACACATTCATTTGCACATCAAAAAGATACATCTTCTGGAAAGCACATTAAAACTTTTTAACTGTTTCGTCCTCAGATGGTGTTTGCAACTTTTTCCCCCTGACGGAGGTGCATATGCAAGAGTGGTGATGCACCTTGTGCACTGTCTCCCCCAGATGTTGTCATTGACAGATGTTGTGTTAAACCACACGGCCAATGAGACTGCCTGGCTCAGAGAGCACCCAGAGTGTGCGTACAATCTAAAAAACTCGCCACATCTCAAGCCAGCCTTCCTTCTGGATGTGGCCATCCACTGTTTCAGCCTTGAGATCTCAACAGGCAAGTGGGCGTCCGAGGGAATCCCCGCATCCATCACACGAGAGGAGCACCTCGATGTACGTCAAACTGCCTGACGCTGGCCTTCTTTTTTTAGAACTCTTGATTGATTTTGACTATTTATATTTGTTAGGCAAACTAAGAATTTTAGGTCCGAAGTGAATTTGAAGCAAATAGTGATTTAGTTAAATAATTTCAAATAGTTCATATATCACGTCTTATTGAAATAATGCATATATTTGTCGTAACCCAACTAACTTGCACAATATATTCTTTTTGCTTCAAAGGGAAGTAGAAGTTCCTCTGAATAGTAGCAGGATTTGACTTTTAATGGAGTACAAGTGATAACCTGTAAAATACTTTAAAATGTAACTATTCTCAAAGCATATAAGCTGGTATAACAAGCTCTTAAACTTAAACAATTACGAAGTGCCGTGAGGGGGGCTTATACATATGTTCGTTAATTAACTTTGAAGTGGGGTTTTGCAACAGTGCGGACTTTCCTTGGAAAAATGTATTCATGTTATACACCCCTCTTTTGCAGTGAAGCACGTTATACACCCCTCTTTTGTAGTGAAGCCACCTGAAACCAATGAAACCAAATTTGGACTGGCACTCTTAGGTGCTAGTCCAAATTGCACCGATGTGGCATGAACTGAGGACTGGAAACAGTAGTATATACAGTGCTCATAGATTGAAGTGCAACAAATTTTTTTGGCATAACGACTGGTGAGCACTATTGCTCAAAAAAAACCACGTCACGTCACAAGGAATTTGATCTGTAAAGTTTATGTTGGTTTATGCATTTGACTCGGAATAATGCCAATGACCCAAACTGAAGATGATGAAAATGAAAGTAGTATGTGCAACACTTTGTCCTAAATTGTCATGTTGTTTCGATTCTAAAATATTGTACATGCATTGCTTAGCTCTAAGTTGTTGCCTTCCAATCCACGAGTACTCTGTACAAGGCGTCCCAATAGCATGCAGCCTGATTACAAGATCATCGTTGCGTGAAGCACACCGAGTGCAAATTGTTTCTAAGGTACTGTAGTATTCACTGCAAATTTTTTAACTCAATAGCATTAAGGAGCTCGTTTCACAGAAAATCTGGTGTCGGTGTTGGTGTCGGCTTCGTTGGTTGTGAGCAAAAAATCATCATCTTATGCGTGACCTAAAGACCAAGAATGATGCCAATAAGATAAATAAATGATAAAATAACTCTGGAGCAGAGTGGGGACCGAACCAGTGTTGTTTGTGTGGCAAGTGGATGTTCTATCACACGGCCACGCCTCTGCTTGTGTAAACTGAAAGAAACTTGCTCTGCTTAGAAATGCAGTGAAAGTAGCTTTCATGCTTTATAAACACACGACATGTATATATGCTTTGAAATGCAGCATGAAATATTGGAGTTATAATGCGTGCTCGAGCGCCTGTTGCCAACGGGCTTCAGAATATGTTACTATTATCATATTGTCTCTGTGGTCGAAACTCATTACCCCACTACAAAATTCACACATGCTACTGCGCCTATTCCCTTAAGGCTACGTATAAGTGGGTGCGTAGTAGATTCAAAAAGGTTTCATGCACAAAGTGTTTGAAGTACAGATAACGAACAGGATGTCGCTATTGTGTTCAACTCCTAAAGGTGAAGCTCAAGGTCCTGTCCTTTTTCTATTAATTAAATTTAAGTAATTAGTCCTAATCATGTTTCTAACTTAAGAGGTACTCACTTATTGATTGAAATGGCAATCTAGGTATGTTAAAGTTACATCTAACTATGCTATTTGTTAGCAACATACTAATTGTCCTTTGCAGTCAGAACGAAAATTGAGTTCATGTGGGCTGTAGTGCGGGCTGCCGGGGGATAAACTCCTTTTGGGTGGTCATGACGAGATGAAGGGCGAAGCCAGGGTTCGATAGTAGCCTGTTCATGTAAAAGGCGATAGAATTTCTAAAAAAAGACATAATCTGGCAGTTTTGGGGCGCTGCTCAAGGGTTTGAAGATGAAGACATGACCTGAGTTCGGTGACACTGGTAAAAATAATCCAAAAGAACAAGCCTAGCTGCAGAATTTTGTATGAATTCCAGTGCGGATGAGAACTTAGTTTTATGTGGGTCCCAAACTGAGCAAGCGTATTCAAGTTTTGTCCGAACAAGTGTTAAGTATGTTAGTAGTATACCGCGGGAGGAACAAGGCACAGGTTACGATGCAAATAGCCAAGCGCGCGATTAGCCAAGTTTGTGGTGTTAGAGATATGAACCGACCAAGCGAGGTTATTGCATAAGTTAACATCAAGGTATTTGTATGATGAAACAGCCTTCATTTCCGAGCCACCTATCATGTATTTAGTAGAAATGAATGATTGATGGCAATGAAGAGTTAGAAGGGATGTTTTGCTTACGTTTAGAAACGTTAGCTATTTGTTACACCAGGATTCTATGAGAGAAAGGTCAGACTGTAGGGTGAGGATGTCAGCGTTGTTAAGTATAGTATGATAAATTACACAGTCATCAACAAACAAATGAATTTTAGAAGTACAATCATTAGGTAAGTCGTTAATATATATTAGAAAAAGCAACGGTCACAGAACAGTGCCTTGTGGCACGCCGGAGACAATAGGAGATAAGGAAGGGGAGTGTTGGTTAGCTTATACAAATTGTTAGGGGTTAGATAAGAAGTAACTGCAAAGAACTGGAATTGACTCCCTGTCAGTCCCTACATGGGATATGCCCGCTAAGCGCTTCCTGCAGAACTGAAATAAAGTTTTTTCATTCCATTCCATTCCTGCCAACATGGTGCACCACTCTAGCCATACATCCTTCAAGGCATCAAGAGAAACCATCATGTAATAGTTATACCCACCCCTCATTAGCACCTCAAATACCAATAAACAAATGGATAAATCAATTAATTAATTGTGTCCCTATTTTTCTGGCTGGTAAAAAATTACATGAAATATGAAAAGTAACATGTGATTATGCTCCCACCCCCAAAATGTAGGACTGTTGTCATCACTTGCTACCTTACAGTAATCTTGTTTGAGGGGTCTGCTTCCTGAATTGCACTGCAGTCTAGTAACATGCAATTTTTCAGATTTCATGGCCAGAAAAAAAAGTATGCAAATAGTACATGATTGAAAATAGTGCATTTAGATGTTATCTGAGCATGCCTACGTATTTCTCGAGTTTTAATTATAAGGTGAGTGCTTGTTGAGCTAGCAATATAATTTGGACCAACTAACTAAACTTCATTAACAAAAAAAATTAATAGTGGCTACAGCAGTATACTGGGATGGATATGCACTAGATGTGCTTCACATAATGACGTTTCACTATTTTTAAATCATGCTGCGTGATATATGGGACATCTTGTGTATTGAATAACAGCTCTTATGATAAAGAACATTTCTTTACATTCTGCTGGTAGAAAAACTCTCTGTGAGTGACTGAATCGAGCATCCCCAAGGAAGACAGTGTGTACACCTTGTTGTTTCAGGCGCTAAGACGCGTCTTCGACCTGAACTGGCTTCCGCTGATGCAGCTGCATGAGTTCTTCACCATCAATGTGGATGGCCTTGTTGACACCTTCAGGAAGAAGATCATTGGTAGGCAGATCAGTATACTCTTAGACACTTAACCAGATATGTTTCTGGCACAGCCTGTGAGTATGGGGTCATTCTACTAGTGGGGGAAAGAATTTAGGGGTTTATTTTCCTCTGTCACATGCAATATTTATGAGAACTAACTGACAATTAGGTCAAGGAAAGTATAGAGAATGTGTTTGGTACTAGTTGTAATGTACGTCACCAAGGTTGCTGTTTGGGCCTGTTGGTATTGATTCACAGTCGAACCTCGCTACAACGAAACTGACGGAGCACGGAAAGAATTTCGTTTAAGTGAGAATTGGGTTGTAGTGAAATTTAAAAAAATATATTGATAACCTGAGCTATCGAAACAAAAGAAATTATATTCTTAAAATTAAAAAAGTGCCAGTTGCTTTCTTTCTTCGCCAGCAGCTTTTCAATGCAATTCTTAGTAACCCATACCGCCACCATAGTGAAAAGCATGCTGAAACAATGGCCACAACGACTTCAGTAAATGAGCCTAACAGTTGAACTTGCATGATAACACCAGTCTGCCGTCAAAGTGTGCCGAGACGAAGGCATGGTATTGTGGCACGGTAACTTATGCTTTATTCTATGCTACTCTTATCACCAACTAGTCGCGGCTCGTTGATCTTGTTGACAACAGGGTTGAACAGCTGCTCTGGCCACGCACGAAATGAGCCACAAGCACTGGCATCAAAAAATGGCAAATTAAAGCATCATTCCATAAATGCACCCAACAGTTCTGTGTGAGAAACTATGAACTAAGCAACTGAGCTTCAGCTTCGGATAGTCTGCGGCTCGAAAGCAAGCCAGTGACATAAAGCAGGCACTCATTGATGTTGCTTTCGAGCAATGGCGGCCCTGTGTTTAGTAAACAGCGGCGGTTTCTGGTGGGGCCAACGAGCCTTGTATACTTTTTTGAGATAATCTTATTTTCTCAAAATGCATCAAAATGCTCAAGGTTGTGTTTACTTGCATGGTATTAAGTATCTGAGCCTGAAATTGCATCGATTAATTTCATTGAAGTGGAAGGCCAGAAAAAGAAGTGTTTGTTGTGCCAAGAATATTTATGGGTTCACTCCTATGTGTTCCTGATGGGGGAACCTAGAATTTTTCATAGCAGCAGAAGTTTTGTTGAAGTGGTGTTAGTTGTAGTGAGTTTCGACTGAAGTGGGTTTGCCTGTATGTTACGTCGTCTCTACTGTGTCTGTATCTTTTATACGTAACATTATATCTAGTAATAAACGAGAAAATAACTTGTTGCTGACAGGGACCGATCCTGTGCGCTTTGACTAATGCTTTCAATGCTTTACCAACTGAGCTACAGCTCTAGCCATTCCCCTGTTCACTTCATGGGGTGTATATGTGTATTTAAACCTGGGAGTGTCAGCCAGCACCGCTAGTAGCAATGATGGCGAGTGTGGAATACTCTTCTTTTCTGCCTGTCAAAGAGTGGCAGATAGAGTGTTCCGCACTCACCCATGCTGTAGCTTGGTAGGTTGAGCATCGGACGTGTTATTCGAAGGTCATAGGTCGAGTCCCTGCCAGCAGCAAGCTATTTTTTTGTCCACATTTATTTCTACACATTTACATTATAATTACTACTACCACCTTCTCTTATACTTTCCCTGGCACTGTTTTTTGTTAGTGCTCACAAATATTGTCGCGTAGTTGTGGTTTAATACATAATAAAGCTGAGCAGAATACGGTAACAATTTTAACATAGGGCATTATTTGAAGCCCTACACTTTCAACAAATGTCACTGTTTTCCAGACAAGGGGCAGCCAAACAGCGGTCCTATTCCCGACGGTGGCAGCCTAAAAATCTTGCGCGATCCGGAGTACCGGCGCAACAGCTCCACCATCGACATGAAGAACGCTCTGCAGATCTTCAATCGCAACTGGGATCCTAGCAGTCATGATGCCCCTGATCGGGTACGATTGACCTGGCCACTCAGATACTATTCATATCTATGGTAAATGGCAGTGCACACCAGATTAAGACACACAGAAAACGAATATTGTTTTATCCCAGTGTGTGCTGCTTTTTATCGTAAATATGACCAACCAGTAGCCTACAAGTTCATTTTAAGTAGATATTCATATCCTTGCAGTGAAAAATAGAAGTGTGTGCCGGGTGTGAGCTGGGGACATGGTTCGTTGCAGTGCCCCCCCCCCCTTCCTATTAAGTCAATATATGAAGCAGACTTCATGCCCTGCCCCCCGATAGGGTGACTAAGGCAGACCGTGCTGGCCACCCCTGCACACACCTATGGTGAAAATAAGTGTGTGGTACATGTACTTCACATAACAAGATGCCTGGTGCCAGTTTGATCACTCATCATATTGTTTTCGCGTGAAGTGCAACCAGAAAAATCAGATATCAGGCTGTGAGCTGGAACGGTGGAAATGCAGTAAGAGTTCATTAATATGAATTCGATTGAGGCCTGGACGTGGGACAAGAAGCACTTTTTTAAGAGAGGCTCTAGAAAATGAGCAGAACAAATGCTTCATTGATATTCACAGGTTTTTCCTTTTTTCTTTTTTGCCAGTTGCAAAAAATTCATGCATACTGAATATATCTTTTTAAATTATTCATCGATTGAGATGAAACTTGCTTAGTTCATGTGTATTTCTGAGTATATTTTAGATATGCAGTTATTTTTCTAATATTTTGTTTTTAATATATCAGAAATTTCCAGTGCCTCTTTGTTCTCTCAGTTTAAACTAAAATTCACAGTATCATAAATTGAGCATATCCTACAATGAGTACTAAGTGTAAGAAAAGAAGAATGGATGTTCCAAGCCCACTTGAACAAAAGTGATGGTATGTTGAACCTTCGCAGGTGAGTGTATGTCAAGCTGGGATTCCAGTCATAAACAATACCAGTTTCAATCAACTCATGAAGTTCTGAATGCAGGAACAGCGCAACCTACAAGTAGTTACTTCGTAACTACTGAAGCGAAAAAACAAGGACAGAAAAGAGCGCTGTCCTTGTTTTTTCGCTTCCGTAGTTACGAAGTAACTACTTGTAGCGCTGTCCTTGTTTTTTCGCTTCCGTAGTTACGAAGTAACTACTTGTAGGTTGCGCTGTTCCTGCATTCAGTTATGTCCTACCAACTTGCCCAAGCTTCCACGCTTCACGAAGTTTATTATGGCTCATTCTTTTACCAGAAACAAACCGCATTACACAAGAATAAACAAAACTGCAAGTATGATCAATGTCGCAAGCACGAAAATTAGGCAAATTCGTGTGCTACCCATCATTGTTATGGTAGGCGAACAATCACAGTACCAGTGTTTTCTCTAGTAAATAGTATTGTAGGAAACTCCATGGTCACTGTGACACCTGATCATGCAGTCTCCCATAGGCCAAAGCTCTCACTTGCAAGTGCATGCTTTCAGATCGACAGGTGCTGTGCCGAATTCAGGCGCTATTTGGAGCACCTAAATGGCACCGAGTGGAATTTACTGCACAGCCATCTTCAAGCAGCGGTGGAGAACATCATACGCGGTTGCCGCTACCTCCGTGTTCAAGCCGATGGACCCAAGAAGACAGAAGTTTCTGCCAAGAATCCTTTAGTGGGAAGGTGAGCGGGGCTGTACATATTTTTTTAGTCTACCCAAGTGATATCCTCATTAGCGGCTGTGTGTACAATCGTACACATCAGCTTCAAAGACGTGTAATGCACCGTGTGTTACTTCAACTGGCTTGAAATTCATTGTGCACATTTGTGCAGGCTTCCTGAGCGGGCAAGTAGTGGTCATTTCACTTCATAGGGCAGCGTATTGCTGCAGATGATCACTTTGTTGGAAACGTTATTACGTTCCAGGACTAGCGTCAAGGGTTTTTTTCTTTGCTTGAAATGAATGCAGGCAAAAGATGAATTGTGCAGGCATTCAAGGCCTAATAATTCATTCTTTTTACATATGACTTAAAGCTGACACAGTTAAGAATGGAATGGAGTAAAAAAAAACTTTATTTTGGTCCTGCAGGTCGCGCATAGCTGGCATTTCCCACCTAGGGACTGGTAGGGAGTACCTGGTGGCGACTAATTTGATATTTATTTACATAATAACATGAATTACTAAAATTCACACAAAACAATGTACTGCTATGTGCCAGTGCATGAAGTTGAAGAAGAAAAAGCATATAGACTGGCGCGAGCTAATCTCTGTGGCTGGCGCGGCTCGCTTAACTGGCTGTAAATACATCTGTGACTACCTCTCCGAGTCGGTGTCCTTCTCGTAACATATTTAGTGAAGTTGTGCGATCCCCGTCCTCGCCACAGAACTCCGAAGCAGACGCTACGTCGCAGCTTTCAACATGACCACTCAAAACTTGGCTGCATCCTCCCCGGTTGCCCGCCTTTCTGCCCGTCCTGTCAACCCAGCGCCCACAACAACTTTCGTGACGCTTCTCGCCCTCAAAGACCCTGGCGTGTTCTCGGGCCACGAGGGTTCTGACAACGACCAGTGGCTACGTCTCTACGAACGCGTCAGTGCCACTTACAGGTGGGATCCTACACTTATGCTCGCAAACGTCATCCTTTATCTCGACGGAACCTCTCGTGTTTGGTTTGACAACCACGAGCATGACATTACAAGCTGGGACAGCTTCAAGGAAAAGATCCGTGAGCTTTTCGGCAACCCCTTTGGTCGTCGTGAAGCTGTGAAGAATGAGTTGTTGACTTGGGCACAATCTTCCACGAAGTCCTAGATTAGTTACATTCAGGCTGTCCTCTCACTATGCCACCAAGCTGACGAAAACATGTCCGAGCCTGACAAAGTTGCGCGTATTCTAAAGGGTATCGCTGACGATGCGTTCAACCTGTTGGTATTCAACAATGTGTCATCTGTTAATGCGATTATTCAAGAATGCCGCCGGTTCCAACAAGCTAAAAGTAGGCGCATCTCTCATCAGTTCCAGCGCCTTCTGAACACCGCTGCGACGTCCTCGTGTCTCGACACATATCATCCACCAGACACCTGTGACAACTTGATGGGAATCGTCAGGCGGGAACTTCAAGCGGCTGCTTCAGCTAAGGTGGGACCAACGTCCCCTGACCCCTCTCCTCCAATTAAGTTGCCCCTCATTCAAGCAGTCGTCCGGCAGGAAATTGCCAGCTTGGGAATTCACTCTATCTCACTGTCTCCAGCACCGACTACCAGCCCCAATACACGGCTGCACGTCCATTCCCGACAGGCTCTCCCTCAACGTTCCGTAATCCGTCCCCATGGTGAACACACGATGACAAGCCGATCTGCTTCTCGTGTTACCGAATCGGGCACATTTCTCGCCATTGCAGATGTCGCTGGGGTCCTCCTGCACAAACCTCCTTTCGTCCCTTCTATGCACGTCCTGCCTATCGCCATGAGACCAGCCGCGACCATTTTGCCCAGGAACCTGCTACTGAACACAGCTACTCTCGCTCTCCATCCCCCCAACGTCGGCAGTCTCGTTCTCCGCAGCCCCGCCAACCACCTTCCCCCGCCCTCCCACGAGGTTCCCCGACGGAAAACTAAGTGTTGCAGCTCCCGGAGGTGGCGCTGCATTGCTCAGACTGACAGAAAATCCTCTCTTGACGACACAGACAAAACGGAACCTTATAGACGTACAAGTAGACGGCGTACATGTCACTGCTCTTGTCGACCGGGGCTCAACTTTCCGTGATGACGAGTGATTTTCGCCGCAAGCTCAAGAAGGTTCTCACATCTGCGACCACTCAGTACATCCGTGTTGCGGATGGCAGAATAGCATCTATCATTGGAATGTGCTCCGCTCGTGTAAGCATTGCAGATCGACACACAGTTGTTCTCTTCACCGTCCTTGATAAATACCCCCACGATGTAATCTTAGACCTCTACTTCCTGTCCGCGCGTTCTGCCCTCATAGACTGTTCGACCAGTACGCTCCGTCTACACTTGCCCGCAACAGAACCTCTTGCACAATGGCCGAGTCGCCTCTGCACAATGGAACATGCGTGTCTCCATCCACAGACACTGACCTACGTAGAGCACGTCTCAATACCACCAGTTTCTGACAGTGACTATGTTTTGACCCCTATCATTGATGCCCTCGTAAACCGCGGCGTTACATTACCGCACACCATTCTGTCCACCGCAGGAAATTCTACGTGCCTCCCAGTTGTCAATTTTAGCTTGACACCTCAAGTGCTGCCACTAGGAATCTCTTTGGCATTGCTCTGTACCTTAAAAGACAACGCGGTAGATGTTTTGCTCCTTCTGACCCCCAAGCTCAACATCAATCAGACACTTGCTCCAACAGCGCTATCACGTCGATGATCGCTTCCAACTTAATGCTGCAGCAGACTGACGAGCTCCTCCGGGTCCTGCTGTCCTACATCGACGTTTTTGATCTCAGCGGCCGTACGTTGGGGAAAGCTACTGGTATTACGCACCGCATAAACACTGGTAATGAGCATCTTATTCATAGGCGTCCATATCGGGTGTCGGTGGCCGAGTGTCACATTATCCAAAGTGAGGTCGACAAAATGCTCGCCAAGGACATGATTGAGCCATCCTGCCATCCTTGGGCTTCTCCTGTAGTGCTAGTCCACAAGAAAGATGGTGCAGGGTGTTTCTGCGTACATTATCGACACCTCAACAAAATTACCTCTCCTGTAGTGCTAGTCCGCAAGAAAGACGGTGCATGGGGTTTCTGCATTCATTATCGACACCTCAACAACATTACCAAAAAACACGTGTACCCTCTGCCACGAATAAATAATGCGCTCGATTGCCTTTATGGGTCCCACTATTTTTCTTTCATAGACCTTCGTTCCGGCTACTGGCAGATAGAGGTAGATGAAATGGACCGTGAAAATGCGGTATTCATCACCCCGATGGCCTATATCAGTTCAAGGTCATGCCCTTCGGCCTTTGTAACGCTTCAGCCACCTTCGAACGAACTCCCTGCTCAGAGGATTCAAATGGTCCACCTGTTTATGCTACTTGGACGATTTCATCGTCTTTTCACCAACATTAGAAACTCATATAGAGCGCCTCTCAGTCATCTTAGACATCTTCCAGCGCACTGGCCTGCAGCTCAATTCGTGCAAATGTCACTTTGGGCGCCATCAAATCATAGTACTTGGCAATTTAGTAGACGCCATCGGTGTGCAATCAGACCCGGCAAAAATCAGCGCCGTCAAAAACTTTCTTGTACCATGATCTGTGAAGGATGTACGCAGGTTTATCGCCCCGCCGCGGTGGTCTAGTGGCTAAAGTACCCGGCTGCTGACCCGCAGGTTGCGGGATCCAATCCCAGCAGCAGCAGCTGCATTTCCGATGGAGACGGAATTGTTGTAGGCCCGTGTGCTCAGATTTGGGTGTAGTTAAAGAACCACAAGTAGTCGAAATTTCTGGAGCACTCCACTACAGCGTCTCTCATAACCATATGGTAGTTTTGGCATGTTAAACCCCACATATCATCATACGCAGGTTTATCGGACTATGTCTCTACTTCCGATGCTTTGTGAAAAATTTTGCACACTTAGCGAGGCCGCTTACGCAGCCCCTCAAGAAAGACGTCCCGTTTTCATGGGGCTCGGAAGAGGCTTCTGCGTTCTCGACTCTCATCGTTCTTCTCACTACTCTTCCAATTCTGGAACACTTCAACCTTGCTGCCCCTATGAAAATCTGTACAGATGCAAGTGGACATGGCATTGGTGCAGTGCTGGCTCAGAAACAACATGGCCATGATTGCGTTATTGCATATGCCAGCTGCCTCCTATCCGCCCCTGAATGTAACTATTCGATCACAGAGCGTGAGTGCTTGGCTCTTGTATGGGCGGTGGCGAAATTCCGACCTTATCTATATGGACGCCCATTTTCGGTAGTTACCGACCACCACGCGCTCTGCTGGCTCAACTCTCTGAAAGATCCATCAGGCCGCCTTGGTCGCTGGGCTTTGCACCTGCAAGAGTTTTCCTATTCGGTGGTCTACAAATCTGACCACCTACACCATGATGCCGATTGCCTCTCCCGGTACACTGTCAACGATCCTGAGAACACTGACGAGCCCACGGAAAACTCTATCTTGTCAGTGTCCGACTTCCTTAACATTGGGGAAGAACAGAAGGGCGATCCAGTACTGCTTGACATCATCAGCCGTGCGGAATCCTCCCCAAATGGCACTTCCATCCACTACTTTGTCATTCAAAAGGGTGTGCTATATTGCCGCAATTTTCAACCAGACGAGCCCGACCTTCTCATTCTTGTGCCTAAGCATTTGCGCCGCTGTATTCTCACCGAACTTCACGATGCTCCCACGGCTGGACACCTTGGCGTATCCCACACATACGAGCGCGTCCGGCGCCGTTTTTTTCTGGCCAGGCCTTGCTCGCACGGTACGCGAATACGCTGCCACGTGTTACCTATGTCAATGTCGTAAAACACCATTGCTGTTACTCGTTGGCCATCTCCAACCAATTGACATACCTGTGGAAACATTTTATCGTGTTGGGTTACACCTGCTTGGTCCTTTTGCCACATCATTATTGGGAAACGAATGGATAGCCATTATTACAGACTACGCTACACGCTACGCTATTACGCGAGCTCTACCGACCAGCTATGCAACGGACGTCGGTGACTTCTTGTTACGGGACGTTATATTGAATCACGATGCTCCAAGACAGCTCCTCAGTACCGTGGCCGTACATTTCTATTCCAAGTCATCGCCGACATTCTGTGTTCTTGTTCCACGCAACACACACTGATAACCGCTTACCACCCTCAAACAAACGGCCTCACAGAACGATTTAACCGTACTGTAACAAATAGGCTCGCTATCTACGTGTCGCCCGACCACGGAGACTGGGACCTTGCCTTACCCTATGCAACTTTCGCGTATAATTCATCCCGTCAGGACACAGCGGGCTTTTCACCGTTCTACTTATTGTACGGAAGAGAGCCAACTTTACCACTGGACACAGTCATCTCAGCTCACACCTCGTCCACTAGCGAGTATGCCCGCGACGCGATTGCGCGAGCCGATTATGACCGTCAGCTCGCTCGCGCTCTGCTGATGGCGTTGCAAACCAACTAACGCCTTTTTCTGTGCAATTTCTGTGCAATGCAATTTCTTTTTTTCAAAAAGAAATGGCAACCAATGCAATTTCTTTTTTGCAATTTATTGCAAAAAAGAAATATTTTTGACCAGTTCAACACTGTGGTGCCTTCACAAAAGTGATCAACTGCAGTCAAGACATGTTGACCATGGAAGCTGTATCTTGCTCTATTTTGGCCACACAACTGGCACAAACAAGTTGCGTAGGCAGCCACCTCTGCTAAAAGGGCCTGTCGTAGTTGCAGCAAGAACTCTCTGAAAACTTATGCAAGGAAGGAGAAACATCTTTCAAATTGCAATAGCAGTGAATGAAGGAAGAGAGCTTTGAGGGCTTGTATTTATTTGTGACAAAATATCATTGAAATCCAGCAGATAATTAAGCCAAGAACGTATATCGTGTGTTCATCGTACTGTGTTTAATGTTTTGTAGTAATTGTGGTAGAGTCAAAGCTTGTTAATTTGGCACTAGTTATTTTGGAAAACCAGATAATTTGAACATGTGCTCAGGTCCGAGCAAACATGTATATTGTTCAATGACATCAAACTTGTTAATTTGGTCATTCGTAATCCAGCTGATTGGGATGATCTTTAGTGCACGCCAAGCACAAAACGTTGCAAATGAGTGACACAAAAAACTTTTTTTTTGTGCTTGGCATTATGAAGGGCGTGTTTTTTTTACAAGCTGGCAGCTGACCAATAATTCTTCGCATACCACCTGCATATATCAAGTCTAACAGATTTGATATGTGACCCAGTAGTATGAACAATGGAAAGAAACATCTTAAGTGCTCGTTTTTATGAACCATAGGATCTAACCTCTTGTGCAAATGTGTCTGATATATAGCTGACCAGCCATATATTCCAGAATACTTGCTGGTGCTTGCAGACATGTAAAAATTGCATTTCATTCTATCAACTTAAAGACTCGTGATTGAGTATTGCAGAAGGGTTGATATAAATAAGTTAAGGTTGGAGTGATAAGCTTCGACCATTTAGTGTACTACCCGCGATTCCCATGTTGGCTGAAGCACCATGCATCACAGCTCTTATAAACACTAGTGTTATGGTTTACTGGGAAGGGGCAGTGTGCCATCTGGCGCCACAGACGTGTCTCTTTTTTCGATGACAACTTGTGCTGCCGGAGCACACCGTACGACTGTTTCACCACCTGTTGGCGCCCTCTGAAGTATTTTATGAGCAGCTTAGATACAAAGCCTCCGAGATTGGTACTTGTAGTTGCCGCGCTGGTCGTAAAATGTATAAAAATGATTAGAAACATGTATACAGAAGTAAAGCAGTGAGCCCTTGAGCGTTATTTTTTTTAACAACCGCGCGACAGCCTACTCTCCTGGCTCGTGCAGGTACGTGGTGGTTGTGGAACTTGCGTGCAGGATTTTCCACCAAGAACAAGCTAGGTCATATCTGCGCAGCGGTTGGAAGGAAAGTTGAGAGGTGGCAAGACGAGAAAATGGAATGAGTGTGATGTCTAACACCGGGACAGATTGGTTTAGTGTGGAAAGGGGGTAGTCTATCGCATTCCACTATTATATGGGAAGTGTTACATCGGACAAACCAGGCGCTGTTTAAGTAATCGATTAATGGACCACAGAAATTCTCCGAAAAGGCAACTTTCGTCTAATCTCCGCCTTCATTGTAGGGATTGTGGATGTCATCCTTTAATAAATGAAATGGAAGTGTTGTCGAGGCTGAAAGATATGGCCCGCGAGAGATTGTTGAGGCGCATGTGTGGCAAGGCCATCGATGAACGTTTACAAACTCGAGATGGATCATGTAACTGCCAAATTGTAATCATAACCACGTGTCATTGCCTTTCCTTTATATGTGTGTTTTTCTGAAAATGAACTTCAGTTGTTAGTCTGTGCCTGTCTGTGCTCTCTTCCTTATCCATTTTTTTTTTTCTTTTTTGCGCAAAATGCCGTTTACAATGGAATACCAACTCGACCAATGCTTGATTGTTCTATGGTAGTCAAAATGAACATATACTGTAATATCAGTTTTAGCGCACCTTTTACTCTTTATTGCACCTTACTTTTTGTGTTATTCTTCTCTATGGGTACAGCAGTGTAAAAGAAATGCAATTCATTTTAACGCTTGATATGCTTTGCAGATACTTTGTGGTCAACACGGATATTCCAGTCCTGGACCTGAAAGAGGCCGAGAAGCTAATTTTCAGTGACAAAGCTGCCTACGTAATGGCACATAACGGCTGGGTCATGAATGATGACCCGCTGCGAAACTTCGCCGAGGCCGGGTCGAACGTGTACCTGCGACGCGAGCTCATTGCCTGGGGCGACAGTGTCAAGCTTCGATACGGCAAGTCACCCGATGATTGCCCTTTCCTATGGCAGTACATGAAGGACTACGTGTGTGAGACCGCCAAGATATTCCACGGCATACGCCTGGACAACTGCCACAGCACGCCACTTCCTCTCGCAGAGTACGTACTCGATGCAGCCCGGCTGATACGTCCGGACCTCTACGTGATCGCCGAGCTGTTCACCTCGAAGGAAGAAGTGGACAACATTTTCGTCAATCGACTGGGAATCAGTTCACTCATCCGAGAAGCCATGAGCGCTCCTAATGCTCATGAGCTAGGACGGCTCGTTTACCGGTATGGTGGTGAACCGGTTGGAAGCTTTATACCACCTCCGATTCGTTGCCTTAAACCATGCATTGCACACGCACTTTTCATGGACATCACACATGACAACCCATCACCTTTCGAGAAACGTTCAGCATATGACTATCTTCCGAGCGCTGCCGTGGTATCGATGGCATGCTGTGCTACAGGATCGAACCGTGGTTACGATGAACTTGTTTCTCATCACATTGACGTTGTCGACGAGTTTCGTCAATACCCTGTGTGGTCAGCAAAGCCATCTGAAAAGCCTTCGTGCGTCCACCTACATTCGGGAATTATCGCTGCCAAGCGGGCACTGAACAGGGTCCACTATGAGCTAGGCCTACAAGGTTACACACAGGTTTTTGTTGACCAGGTTGATTCTAACACGATTGCTGTCACTCGACACAGTGCTTCCACGCATCAGTCAGTTGTCCTGGTGGCTCGTACATCGTTCCAGATGCCTGCCAACCCCAACGACACCGGTTGTATCCCGCCGCTGTGCATTCCCGGAGTGATTGAGGAGGTAATCTTTGAAGCGAAGACTGTTAAAGTGAATAAGGACTGCAACACTAAACAGGACAAGAACAAGGAGTACATTGTGGGAATGCACGACTACCAACTCGAGATCCATGAGCATCTTTCTCTGGTGGAATCTAAAATGGTGGACCTGAGTAAGGAGAGTGAGGAGAACCTGCAGGAGTTGGACTTGACCAACTTCACACCAGGTTCGGTCATCGCTTTCAGGTAGGTGTCACTTTTTAGAGTGCAGCTCTCCACATTGAGCGGAAGCACCATTTTTATTGCTGTAGACATGGAAAAATAGAAATGCCAAGGATCTGATGGGATTTGAATCTGGGCCCTCTGGGTGGCTGTCAAGTATTCAACAACAGAGCAGTGCTGATGCCTGAAAGTCATTTGCGAAAAGACCCTATAAATGCCTCATGTCGGGCAAGAAATCGCGTTAAGCTATGTATAGTTTAATGCAAGAGTAAACTGTCACTGCCATAATTAGACAGCAAGTGTGTGGTTTAATGTGCTCGCCCTTGATTTTTCATCATTAGCCATGTGCAGTGTCAACAAAGTGCACCTAATACTTTACAGATGTCTAGCAGGTACAAGAGCCGTCAAAAGTTCGCAGGCCACTATCCCAAGTATTCCATTAGCAGCATGGCCTGGGAATTTCTGACAACGCCGGTACCTTGCTTATCTGCAAAAATACAAATAATGGCATGGTCGGTAATGTCCCACTTGACAAAAATTACGATTTGTGGTGTTGTCGACACTTTGCATAAAACCAAAACTATATATAAAGCCACAAGACAAAGCTCAGCTAATGTTGAGCTGTTACATTTCACCACCTCAACCTTTTTTGGCTCGCCAATTGAATTGACTCACGAAGTTCACAATGATTCATTCCTTTATTCAGAACAAATACCAGAACCCAACAACAGACAAAGCCACAACTGCATTCAAAGCCGTAAGCATGAAGATTAGGCGAATTCATGCAATAACTGTCATTTCCATGATGGCTTAAGAATTGCAGTGCCAGAGTTCCCTCTGGGTAGTTGTAAGAAGCTCTTGTAAGAAACTTTTACTGATGTTAATTAGTAAAAACAAATGCATCTTCATCTTCCACAAATTGATTATTTTTTTATTCTAGAGTCAGCCCTCATCCAACGAGCAAAGCTGCAATTCAGTACCTCCACAAGCACCTGACTAACATGGGATACATCGGGGCAGAACCACGTGAGCGTCGTGCTGCCTCAGCCGATGTTGGCAGTAAGGAAGAGAGCATTGTGAGCATCCTCAAGGCCCTCACGCTGTCCGACCTGAACCGAGTTCTGTTTCGCTGCGATGTTGAGGAATGTGCAGAGGACAGGGGTGGGTCTGCCTACAACTTCCCAAGATTTGGCAGCCTCGTTTACTGTGGCCTCCAAGGTGGGTGCATCGTGTGCTGCCCTTCTTGTCCCCTTGTCTCAGTGGGAGTCGAGCATGTCAAGCACAGGTCAGGTGAGGTGCACAATGAGAAAAAAAAAAAAGGATGTCAGGAAGGGTGTTTCAGCTCCAGTAGTTTGAAACCTCAGGAGGGGTGAAGGATGCGGTGTTTTGCGAGTGATTTCTTTGATCTGGCACTAGTGGTGCTGAGTGCATTTCTGTTACACTAGCGTCATCAAAAAACTGTGTCAGAATGCAGCTTACCCTAAGGTGCATGGGGGGGGGGGGGGTGTCCAGTAGGGGGTGATACCGTTGCCCTCTCTAATCATCTAAGTAGGGCCTTATACCCTTCCTCAGACGGCTCTGTCCTGTGATCATTTAAAGTACAGAACTATGGTCATACAGGTCTTTGGTGAAAAATTGCCCATCAAAGACCCCTTTATACTTTGCATTCTGAGAACTGTTTACATTCTGCTGTTACACCCTGGAAAGCCATGACCAAAAGTTGTGAATGACAAATCATCACCTTGTCTGTACCTGCAAAATCAGGAAAGGTGCAAATAAAATGCATCTTGCTAGGAAGCGCAGCCACTATAACACAGAAGACACAACACAAGCGCTTATGTTGTGTGTTCTGTGTTATAGTGGCTGCGCTTCCTAGCAAGATGGATCCTTACCAACTGGCCCGATACAAATGTTTATCAAATAAAATGGTTGTGGCAAAACACTATTGCGAGAGTTCCCTCTAGTTACTTTTTAAGAACTGTATGATTGGATGGAAATGGTTTTGTGGTGTGCAAATAGCATGCTAAGCTTTAGCTCCAAGTGTGTTTCAGCCATTATTTTCAATTGCATTGTGATGAATGCTTGTTCTTTAGCCTCTCGTTAATTCTTGCAGGCATCATGTCGGTGCTCTCAGAGATTCGCATCAGAAATGACCTCGGTCACCCCGTTTGTGACAACTTGCGTGTTGGTGACTGGCTCATGGAGTACATCACTAATCGCCTCAATCAGGAGCGCACCACCACTAAGGCAAGGACCCTTGTGCTGCTCTACACAGACTGGTCGATGTGATGGCGAAATTATGCATTCACTGTGCACAGTAAAGCAGCGTCAGTGAAAACAAGAGACCAGACGAGGAGAAAGACACGTACACAAGGTGCTCTAATAACTGAAAGTTTATTTAGAACCTAAAAGTATGCCTTGTCAATTTACTCTGCTCTTGAAATCACTATTTTTACCTTGCATTAGTGTTGCAGGCTTTTGCAAGCATATATATGTACCCTGTCATTTTTTAAGAATGGGAGCGTGTGGCCTTGCCGTGGCTGCCGACAGCACCATCGACCAACAGATAATAACACTGTTAGACGGGCACTGCTGGATGACGCTCCTGCTGTGGTCTTGCAATGGGTGATGCCGCCAAAGGTTATTCGTTGGCTGATGGTGCTGCAGGTGGAGTCATGTGCTTGCGTGTTTTCTTTCATAAAAACGGTGTCTAGCTCATGAAGCACTTCATTAGGCACAAGCATCTTCTTGCTGCAAGTGTGGCGTTTTTGGTACTGTGAGAGAGCAACTTAGTGCTAATATGAGAAAAATCGTTTTGTTCATTGGTATCTCGAATGTGATGTAAATAAACAGTTGTTAGTAGCACCATTCCTTTGTCTGCTCTCTTTTTCTTGTGCTCGCAGATTTTTAGCACTTCTTCTTTTAACAACCAAAACAAAGGGCCTGAGTTTTCGATTTCTCTGCACCCATTGAAGGAACTCGCGTGTCCCGGATAAAAAGAACCTGGCTCTGTATGGCCCAGAGATCATGGGGAGAGGCTTTCATCTTACATTGACCGTAAGATGGACTGATAATGACAACATTAGGCAGCTTTAGACTAACATATGGAAAGATGGTGGGTGTTGCGGGCGAAGGGCACAGTATGAGTTTTAGTATTGTGTTTGTCCACTGCAAATGCTAGCACAAGCTCACAGCGACACTAAAGCACACAGAGGGTTCTCAACGTCACGACAAAAAAAGTTTTGAAGGCCGCACACTATTTTAGATTTTTTTGTGGGGAGAACGCAAATGCCAATCGCGATTAGCATTACAGAGTTTTAGCAAGTTATGGAGATAAGATACGCAAATGCAGTAAGGCAGTGCTGTAGTGTTTCTCCTATCCAGTGACAGTGTGTGTCCCCCACACGACAGGTTAACAATGCATAGGATGACTGGCAACAAGGACAACCCCTCAATAATTTTTTAAAGAAGCTTTTTTTATAATAATATGTTTTAAAATAATTTTTAAAGAAGAGTGGTGCTATCATATAGTAGCGTATTTGTGTATCAAATTTCTGCAACTTGCTATAACTCTATCGTGAAGTGTGCACTGTGACTGCGACTGCAAGGAATAGCATATGGAAGTTTTGAATATGCTGTTCTAAAACTCCCTATTATTTATCTGATTGCATGCAGTTTGCTAAGTGGCTGGACCAAGTGTTTGCCTCAGTGAAAAAGACTCCTCGTTACCTGGTCCCCTGCTACTTTGATGCTGTGGTGACCAGCACATACTGCCTTGTGCTTGAGGAAGTATGGAGCAAAATGTCAAGGTAAGTATTGTACTCATTTTCATTTGTTGTCAACTAACGCCTAGAGTGCAATCTTAGTCATATAAAATATGTACTACAGCCCCGCCACAGTGGTCTAGTGGCTAAGGTACTCGGCTGCTGACCTGCAGGTCGTGGGATGGAATCCCAGCTGCATTTTCATTGGAGGCGAAAATGCTGTACTAGGCCCGTGTGCTCAGATTTGGGCACACGTTAAAGAACCCCGGGTGGCTGAAATTTCCGGAGCCCTCCACTACGGCGTCTCTCATAATCATATGGTGGTTTTGGGAGGTTAAACCTCACATATCCATCTAAAGTATGTACTACATGTTCAATATTCATAGAAACGTCACCACGTGTTTTCTTGATTAGGGGCAAAAGTGAAAAGATGTATACTAGGTGTCCTTTTTTTGGGGGGAAGCTTCTCATGATCTAGTCTTGTCTTCCCATGTGGTCACAGTATAGAACTGTTGCTATCGGCGAAACGCATATAAAATGCAAAAAAGGTTTTACGATAATCTTGAACATAGACACAGGCTAATTATAAGATAAGAGCAATAGTGGATCCAGGGGGGAGGCGATAGGGGCAATAGCTTCCGCCTCCAGCCTGTGTCATCACCCCCCTTTCCATCGTTACCTGTCTCCAAGTTTTTCTAAAATTACACGTTTTTTTCTTGTTTTCATCTGTTTTTTTTCAAGAGACAACAAGAGAGCAGAGTGGATTAGGGAACAAACGGGGGTTAAGGATATCATAGTTGAAATCAAGAAGAGGTAATGGACATGGGCCGGGCATGTAGTGCGTAGACAGGATAACCACTGGTCATTAAGGGTCACTAACTGGATTCCCAGAGAAGGCAAACAGACTAGGGGGAGACAGAAGGTAGGTGGGCAGATTAGATTAAGAAGTTTGCAGGTATAAATTGGCAGCAGCAAGCACAGCACCAAGCACAGCACCAATTATTACAAATCTAAAGGAAGTAATTAGTATGGGCTGAAGATTTTTAAGAATTCCCTCATTACTCATTGAGTGTCATAGTCCATCAGCTATCTGTGTGACCGAGACTTGGTTAAATGAATCTATCCTTGATCATGAATTCTTGCCTCCTGGTTACACGGTTCTAAGAAAAGATAGGCCTTCTGGCCGTGGTGGCGGGGTGGCACTTTTTATTAAAAATGGTATTGAATTTTCTTTACTGCCAGAACTCCCAAATACCGAATCTATATGGTGCAAACTAATGCTTGATGGTCTTGCTATTGTTGTTGGTGCTCTCTGTCGTCCTCCTAACTCTGCCTCAGACGTTTTTTTCGACTGTCAGTGACTATATTGTGGGACAAAGGCTGGACTGTTCTAAACTCATATTGACCGATGACTTTAATGCCCCCTCTATAGATTGGAATTTGTTAACATCAACTGGTCGTGACAGAGTAATTTGTGATTCTTTAATTAATCTGTCACTAGCTTTCGATCTATCACAGCTGGTTGATCAAGCTACGCGCGAGGATTCTATACTAGATCTTGTTTTTGCCAACCATGAGTTGGTTACGAATGGATATCAGTGCAGGGTTGTCGATGGAATTTCCGACCATAAGGCCGTTATTGTTGATTTAAATGTTGCTTGTAAGCCAGTACGACCAACGTTTAAGACTGTGCTGAATTTTGAATGCGCAGACGACACTTCTATTTTTGCTAAACTTGCAACATGCTTTGACGATTTCTTATCGAGTAGTGACCACTGCAGTATTGATACGTTGACTAACCAATTTTACAGTATAATTAATGAATGTATAGTGCAGTTTGTTCCTCACAAGAGCATAAAACGTCATGCCAAACACCTTTGGTATACCAGGTCAATTATACAGCTTAAACGTCGTATTAAGCGACTGAGAAAGCGGCGGAGGGTTCACAATAATGACGGGGAGTCCCAAATTAACTTGCTTAAATCTGAACTAAAAGCTAAAATGAGTGATGCCAGAAAGTTTACTTTAATACCACGTTAAGCTCTTTTATGAAAAATAATCCTATTAAGTTTTGGAAAACTATCAATCCTACCACGGCCTGTCCGTCAACCTTCATGATAGATGATGTGTCCTGCTCCGATTCATCCAAAATTTCTGAAGCCTTTAATAAGTATTTTCAAACTGTATTTGGAGATGACAATGGAACGACCCCTGACATTTGTAGCTGCCAGGAAATAGATTCGTTTCCAGCAATTGAAATTAGCTACACTGGCGTTCTTAATCTTCTGTTGAATATCGACACTACTAAAGCTGCTGGGCCAGATGGCATACCAAACATGTTTTTGAAGCGTTACGCAGAATGGAACGCTCGTTATTTATCAATAATTTTTGTTAAATCATTAGAAACGGGTATTGTGCCGACCGTTTGGAAAATCGCCAATGTAATTCCTGTGTTTAAATCGGGTAATAAGCAACTCATTTCTAACTACAGGCCTATTTCATTAACGTGTACCTGTTGCAAGCTTTTAGAGCACATAATTCATAAACATGTACTTCAGCACCTCACTAATAACAACTTATTGTCCCGTAATCAGCATGGTTTCCGCTCTGGTTTTCTACAACTACACAGCTCATTGAATTCACTCACGACATCGCTTCGGCTCTTAATACTCGAGGACAGGTTGATGCCATATTCATAGATTATAGCAAAGCATTGATGTAGTATGTCACAAAAAACTTCTTACTAGACTTAGAAGTATTATTAACGATGACAAAATAATAGGCTGGATAGCTGATTGGCTACGTTTGAGGTCACAATTTGTTACGTTTGAGCATGCGCAGTCATCGTCGTGTGCAGTCACTTCCGGGGTACCACAGGGCTCGGTGCTTGGGCCCCTATTGTTCATTATTTATATTAATGATGTCACACATATCATTAAGGACACACCAGTGAAGCTGCGATTGTACGCTGACGATTGCGTTTTATATACTAGCGTAAATAATGCTCATGACCAAGATGTTTTGAACAAGGTATTTTCGTCCTTTGTGGTTGGAGCGCCATGTGGCAAATGAACATTAATTACCAAAAAACTGTTCAAATGACATTTTCTAACAAAAACAGCCGCTAAAGTTTAGTTATAGTTACAATGGGCACTACCTTAACTCTGTTAATACATTCAAATATCTTGGTGTTACCTACACTCAAAACCTAAAGTGGCACCATCACATTGAAAACAATTTGCGCTAGAGCACTTCGAAAACTGGGATACATAAAACGAACACTCAAGCACTCTACCAAGGACTGCAAATTAACGGCGTATAAATCGCTCGTCCGACCATTGCTAGAGTACGCCTCAGCGGTGTGGTCACCCTATACTGCACTTGACATAAATATGCTCGAGGGTATACAGAAAAAAGCAATACGATTTATATTTGGCCGGTATGACCGCAATTTTTCTCCCTCATCTCACGCATGCTCATTGTCGTTAGAACCCCTTGCTTTCCGACGCACACTTGACCATATCACTCTGCTACATAATATTGTACACAGCCGCAGTTGCATTGAAGCACCAATTACTTTTTGTGATTCAGCACGACGAGCCACGCGCCGATCTCACCCACTCAACATTGTTCCCTTCCAGTCATTTGTAAATTGTTTTAAGCATTCTTTTTTTCCAGCCGTTGTTGAAATTTGGAACAACCTAGATGGTTCCCTACGCGAAAAACCAATTGAACTGTTTTTGAAAGAACTGCCTAACCATATTTTGTAATATGTGTTAAATGCTTTGTATGTTTCTTTGGTATTGCTTACTGTATGTCCGTTCCTTTTCCTAATGTACCCACTCCTGCTATGTCTCGTGTATCGAGACAGCAGTATCTGTAAATAAAATAAATAAATTACAGTTTTTCTTGTCCATTAAACATTTTATGCACACTTTCTTGATGGTTATTAACATTCTACAGTTAATGTAGAGAAATATGAGTTATCAATGACTCAGAACCATTAAGTTTTAGTGGCATAAAAAGTTTATTCAATATAAACAATACTTTACACATTGTCACGGTATAAAACGAAAACTGTACAATTTATTATAGAACTAATGACATATTTGAAATCAGCATAAAAACCTATGCATAAAGTAAAAATATTATTGGCCTAGGCTACACATTTCTTGTTCTTTAGGATCACATCTTCTCTTGGCGGTATTTATGTTGTGATGTGGTTCTTGTGGTTCTCTTGATGACAGCAACTATTACAAGCAAGAGTTAGAACCCCCCCTTCCTCCCTTTCCAGTTTTACTTCTAGTAACATATTTACTCGTGTAATGAATGCACTTGCATAATGAACCCTACCACCCCCTTGGTCCTTGAAAAAAGAAAAGAAAATTTTTAATGTATCTGTTAATTTTGTTTCAGTGTGATAGCCAGTGTCACTCACAATTGAAACAACATTAAATCAAGCCATTATATCATAAAATCATGACGCAATAAAAGTCGGAGCATAGTTTTCCAGCCATGGTTAAACAGTTGTAAGCAGTGCGAACGGAGAAACAACAATCAAAGTTTAAATGTCGCGCTTTTTACAACAGATCGCTATCTGCCGAATGCAGGAGAAACCTCTTTGCTTATAGCACCACACAAACACAGCGGCATGAGAACAAAGAAAAAAAGAATTGGCCCGAATCTACATGTTACACTGTAAATGTTGTCGAAAGAGGATAGTCTTGCATCTGGAGAGAGTGAACAAAACGTTTATTTGATGTTCTGCGCAAGAAAATCGGTGAATGGTATTCTGCAGGCGCTGCGTTATAGTGCCTCTAGCATGTGGCAGAGGCGAACCAGCGCATCTAGGCACGTTAAACACAAGTGCCATCTGGCAGTTATCTTCAAAAATGAAGGCGTGCAGCCCGTAAAGAAAGATGTGCGCCAGTCTAGAAGGTGATAAGGTGTAGAAGGCAAAGCGACGGGCAGGTGCCACCACAGTGACGTCGTAGTAAAGCGTTGGAAACAGGTTTTTGAGCATCGCGTTGCACTGTCAGCGTAGCACGATTAAACGCTACATTCCTTAGAGTTACTTGTGTGTGCCTCTTCTAGTATAAAGGCAGGCACAGAAAACATTGAAGCGTTGTTGTGGTGCCTCAGATATGCGCAATAATTGCTTTTTAATTGACAATTGCACAACTATGAACGCGTAAACTTTGAGCAATATTGGTTGGCCACAGCAAATGGAGTTGGCCGTTTAATGCTATTTGGGGTATCGTTAGGGCGGACAAACAGACAAATGTACAGACAGACCAAAATTTTTTCGTTCGTGGTCCCCAAGAAAGACTATCGTCTTTAAAAGCAAACGCATGGCCTTCGAGATGATGGGTGCGGGGCGTGTAAACACGCCACGCGCCACAAGCCGTGCAAAGGGCCCACCACGCCGATGGTGCATCGCCCGCAACATTTGTGTGCTGCCATGTGACGCTGCGTTTTTGTTGTCGGTTTGCCGCAGTGGACATGGGAACCAAACGGCTGGAGGTGACACATTCGGCTTTGATCCATGCACATTTATTATGGGAGGAAAACAAGAGCTTCGGGCTACAAAAACAATTCATCGTGCATTTCATGGGTCAGAACAAGCAATACCATCATGCAAACTTTTTCCGTGTTTTTAACACAATATTAAATGAGATCTAACAGACAGTAATGCCAAGGAATTTACAGGGAAAGTTATTAGAACCAATGGAATGTAAATAAGAAGAAAGAAAAGTGGATGAAAAATAACCAGCCGTGAGCAGGCATCGAACCTACGACCTTCGAATAACGCATTCGATGCTCTAGCGGCCTTCCCTCCATCCACTTTTTTGGGTTTATATGTGAATTTAGAAGTAGGAGTGGACAGTCAGCGCCATCTATAAGCCAAGCGACGAGTGTGAAAACACTCTTTTATGCGCAATGTTTGGCGTCACGTAGCACGTGAAACTTATTGTGAGCGGGCAGCTGATTAATAGTCCCTCGTATACAACCTAATGACACCAAGTCTGCCAGTACGAGACCCTAATTTAATGAAATAAGAAAAAGAAGTGTATACCTAAGGGCTTGTTTTTCCGTGTTTTTAACACAATATTAAATGAGATCTAACAGACAGTAATGCCAAGGAATGTACAGGGGAAGTTATTAGAACCAATGGAATGTAAATAAGAAGAAAGAAAAGTGGATGAAAAAATAACCAGCCATGAGCAGGAATCGAACCTACGACCTTCGAATAACGCGTTCGATGCTCTAACAACTGAGCTACCACAGCGGCCTTCCCTCCACCCACTTTTTGGGTTTATATGTGAATTTAGAAGTAGGAGTGACAGTCAGCGCCATCTATAAGCCAAGCGGGCGAGTGTGAAACACTCTTTTATGCGCATGTTTGGCGTCACGTAGCACGTGAACTTATTATGAGCGGGCAGCTGATTAATAGTCCCTCGTATACAACCTAGTGACACCAAGTCTGCCAGTAAGAGACCCTCGTTTAATGAAATAAGGAAAAGAAGTGTATACCTAAGGGCTCGTTTTTCCGTGTTTTTAAAATATTAAATGAGATCTAACAGACAGGAATGCCAAGGAATGTATAGGGGAAGTTATTAGAAACCAATGGAATGTTCTAATATGGAATGTTTTAAATAACGGGCAGCACTCATATATATATTAATATATATATATATATATATATATATATATATATATATATATATATTGTAGAGACGAGAAATAAGAGACAACGCCTTTTCTGCAGGCCGGCTGTCTTATTCTGCTTTCTCCTCCTCGTCTTCTCCGTCCCGCCACGTATGCGCCGAGCACGATCGCCGCTTTGTCATCATTACACTCGGCCACGCTGCAGCTGGTCTACTCCTGTAAGAAAAGCACAAACCAATGTCACGTTTGCCGACGTATGCAGTTCTTCATCCGCGACACATGCACCGCAAAGTTATTCCGTGTTCTTCTTGTCTCTGCGCGTATCAGAAGCTGTGGAACGTACTCGCCAAGTGTTATCTCCCAAGCGCTCAGAAATAATGTAGGGCCGTCGTACTTTGGGTGCAGTTTGTTTGAAGACGATGGCGCACCTCGCTGTAGCCACACCTCATCACCTACACTGTATTTCGGCGCGGGACGGTGGCGTCGGTCGTAGTATCGCTTTTGTGCCTGTGAGCATGCACAATCCTCTACGCGCCTCCACACATATCGCGACAAAGTGTCTGGCGTGCAGCGGAACGCCCTACTTTAACGGGTGTCCAAAACCGAAACGTAGCATTCAGTTGCGGGAGCTGAACATAGACAATCTCGTAGGGGCAAATTCCTGTGGAGCTGTGTGCCGCCGTGTTCACTGCGTACGCAGCAGCTGCTTGGAGATATCATCCCAGTCGGCCTCACCTCGTTTGTGATTCTTACAGTACGGTGCGAGTCTAGCCTGGATTAGTCTGGTTCGACCTTTCGGTCAGTCCGTTCGCTGTGGATGGTATGCCGACGCGAAGTGATGGTCCACTCCAGCTTGTTGTAGGTAAGTGCGGAGCTCGCGACTGCGAAAGGTGGTCGACCGGTCGGAGAGAGATCAACTTGTTAGGAAGACCGTGTCGCCATTCGAAGCGATCTTTCAGGAATCGGATGACATGGCTAGCAGCAAGCGAAGGCACGGCCGCGACCTCTACGAACTTGGACAAGTAGTCCACAGCGAGTATAATGTAACGATTGCCCGCTGTCGTCATTGGAAGAGGCCCGATGTGATCTATGCCCAACGTGTGGAAAACTGTCTCTGGAGGCTTGATCGGCGTAAGAAGTCCATGTCGAGCTCCAGGACGTCGTTTGTGTTGCTGACAAATCTCGCAACTGGCAACGTATGAACGCACGCTTTTATCCATTTTCGGCCACCAAAAACGTTCTTGTGCCTTGCGTAAGGTGGCTCTGTAGCCAACATGGCCTCCCTCGGGGAGTGTTGGATGGCGCGTAGTACGCTCGATCTTAAGGTGTCAGGAATGACCAGGAGATGACACTCGGTGCTTTTATCGGCCCAGTGACGCCGATACAGCGTTCCTTACGTAAGACAAACTTGGCATTGCGTCCCGCATCGCCAATGAGTCTATAACGGATGCGAGTCTTTCATCGGCTTGCTGAGCCTTGGTCACGTCCTGTTGAGAAAACAGGATCCAGGTTTCTCGATTTTGTGTGGAGAATTCTCGATCGGATTTCGCGATAAAGCGTCCGCAAGCTGATTTTGTGCTCCAGCACGGTGACGGATGTCGTACGTATAGTCTTGGAGCCGAACAATCCATCGGGCAACTTGTGCTTGAGGTGCTGCTTCTGGAACATCCACGCAATCGCGGAGTTGTCTGTTACTACCGTGAAGTGTCGGCCCAAACAAGTAGTGGCGGAACTTTTCATCCACACTCCATACTACAGCCAAACACTCCAGTTCATTCGAATGATAATGCCGTTCTGCGTCCGATAGTTTACGACTGGCGTAGCAGATGACGTGCCCACGCCCACTCGAGTCACGTTGAAGTAAAACCGCCCCTAGGCCAATCTGACTCGCATCAGTATGGACTTCTGTCATCCAATCTTCATTAAAGTGGCAGAGCACCGGGCTATGTGTAAGCTGGTGTTTGAGGGTTTGGAAGGCGTTATCCTGCAAAGGACCCCACTGAATTGGGCGTTTTTCTTCAGTAAGTCCGTGAGTGGCAGCAGTTGACGCAAAGCTCGGTACAAACTTGCGCAAGTATGACGCCATTCCTAGGAATACTGGAGCTGTTTTATAGATGTTGGTGCAGGGTATTTGGCAACGGCGTCTATGCGTTCAGGCAAGGGTCGTACGCCATTATGAGATATCTGATAACCAAGATAAGATATTGTCGTCAACCCAAATGGCACTTCTCGCGGTTAAGTCGAAGCCGGTGTTGTGTAGCCTCTGCAGAACCGTGTCGAGATTTTGTAGATGTTGTTTTTCTGTTTCCCCGATGACTAGAACGTCATCGAGGTACACGACGCAGGCACGGTCTATCAGTGTGCCTAACACTGTGTTCATGGCACGCTGAAAGGTGCTTGGAGCAGTTCGCAGACCGAACGGCATCCGAATTAAAACTCGTACAAGCCAGATGGTGTTCGGAAGGCCGTCTTAAACTTATCTTCTTCAGCCACGTTGATCTGCCAATACCCTGCTTTTAAATCTAGCGACGAAAAGAACCTCGCTTTTCGTACGGGTCATAGCGTCGTCAATGCGTGGGCAGCGGGCACTCGAGTCTGGTAGGTGTGCTGTTCAGCTCTCGGTAGTCAA
>WOVY01009383.1:0-77566 GCA_013436015.1 Rhipicephalus annulatus
TTCGTCAAATACCCTTATCGATCTATTCGTCACAAACACCGACAGAAAAAACCTTGTAGCGGTTCGATTGCAAGCGATATGAGTGACCATCTTCCCATCTTTACTTTCATCGAAAATGAGTGCCAACTAAGCGGATTATTGATCCGCCTCAGCGTTTCCAAGATATAAACAGTGCATCTCTGGACGCTTTCCGTAACGATGTTGAAGCCCACGACTGGCGTCAAGTTTTTAGAAAACATGACTCGAATTCCATGTACGAGACCTTTATTGCTGAACTGAGGACACTGTACAATAAGCACTTCCCATACGTTGTCAGGCACAGAAGTAATAAATCGCGAAAGGCCATGGCTAACCAATTACCTTCGCAGCCAAATCAAGGTAAAAATAACCTTTATTGGGATTTCATCAGGACCAGAAACCCTGAAACATGGAAAAAATTTAAATCTTTCCGAAATCGCTTGAATGCTACGCTAAAGAAAGCAAAGGAAGAATATTTTTCAAGCATTTCTCTGTCGCGGCAAACACTGAGCTGTTGTGGAAACGACTAAAACGCCATAGTTCATCCTAAGACTGACCGTGCGATTTTGAGCCTGTGTGTAAACGGTCTCATGAAGTGCGGTTCAGATTTGTCAAACACGCACTCAATGACCATTTCATTGCGGTAGGCCAGTCCAGGGCGCTTGCAACGTAAATCCATATCCCATTCAAGGTACCGGTTCACCCTACTCCAGTATGGTATTCTTCCCAACAATGGAGAGTGAAGTTGTCGGTCTATTTAGGAGCTTAAAAACTTCTAGATCACTGGATGCAAACGACATGCAAATCCGCCCTATAAAGCACATCATCGACATTATTGCTCCTATTCTGGCAACACTGTACAATTTAGTGCTTGAAAGTAGCTTGTTTTCCAGAAAAAAATGCAAACAGCAGGGTAATTGCCATACACAAGGGGGGCGATGAAAATGATTTGGGAAATTTTAGACCAATTTCTATACTCCCAATCTTATCAAAAGGCCTGGAAAAGATTATTCACGCACGACTTGTTCGCTTCCTAAATAAACACTCTCTCATTTCATTGGCCCAGTACGGGTTCTTGAAAGGAAAATCCACAGAACAAGCACTACTTGCTCAAAAAGAATGTATAATAGATGCCTTTGAAGATAAAAATATAGTACTAGGTGTATACATCGACTTCTCAAAAGCTTTTGATTGTGTGCAAACATAACCTACTACTGTATAAGCTAGAACACTATGGCGTGCGTGGGAGGTCCAATGACCTTCTGCGTTCATACCTTCGCCATAGAAGTCAATTTGTCTCAAATGACACTTTCGATTCAAAGACTAAACGCCTGAAGTCCGGGGTGCCCCAGGGCAGTATACTCGGCCCGCTCCTATTCATCGTCTACATAAACGACATTTTTTCCTCTTTTACTAATTGTAAGTGGGTAGGTTACGCCGATGATACAGCCCTTTTTTTCAGCGGAGTAAAGCCGGATGGGTTGGTATCTTTAGCTAATGATGCGCTTGCAGAAGTATCAGCGTGGTCAAAAAGAAATTCCTTGAAAATTAACACAAAAAGACTCAAGCCATAATTTTCCACACTAGAAACAGAGTTATTGAACTGACAAAAAAGTTGTATCTTGATAATGACGAAATTAGTGTTGTTAGAGAGATCAAAGCTTTGGGTGTCACTTTCACAGAAACATTGTCGTGGAATAAGCATGTGCAAAATGTTTGCAACAAGTTAAATTCCGTCACTGCATTAATTAATAAAAACCGTCAAATATTACCAGTAAAAGCTAAACGTCTGATATATAATGGATTATTTTATCGACATTAAATTATTGTCATCTTGTATGGGGTACTACATCCTCTGACAACTTGAAAAAACTCGGTATATGCCAAAAACGCGCAATTCGTGCAATAGCCAACGTTTCGTATGCTACTCATACTGCCCCTTATTTTGAAGCATATAATATACTCAAAGTTAAATTCGTCTACGCATTCCGTCTTTCCTGTACATACCGTCTCGCCATGAGGACTAATAACACCGAATTCATCAGTTCGTTTCGCCTAGCAAGACGTCACTATACATATGACACAAGAAGTCAGGATGACTGGTTCCAGCCAATATGCCGCACAAATTATGGCAATCAGTCTGTATCGTATCAACTAGCCGTAATCTTAAACAAATATACAAAACATGGCATAGCCGCTGAGTCGGCCTCAGCACGCACCTTTCGCTCATTCTTATCGGGTGAAGTTTAGACTTCATTTCACACTAACATCTAGTCGTATTCATCAGTCGCAGAATGATACGCACGGTTCATTCTGTTTGCACATGGCGTTTTTTTTTCTCTTTTTTTCTCTTTTTGATTGCGTGCGTTTGGCTTGCTCATTCTCTTTCGGAAATTGTTTACTTTTTTGTTTTTTTTTTCCATATGAATTTTTTTTTTTGTACTGTGCGTTGAAATTGTAATCTTCTTTTCACCAATAGGACTTATTATCATGGTCCACATAATAAACCGAGGCTATAACATTTCTCATACTAGAGAAATGTGCTCAGTGTTGGTAACTACTACCTGTTTTAGATTTCGTTCAAATGACTGTTACGTTCATGTCGTTTACCAATGACTACGGCATGTTTTTTAACGTTTTTTATGTTCTCAGTGTAATACTGATTTTATTGCCTTTGCAGTTTTTTGTTGGACTATTTATCAACTTCTGTTGTACACGTAACATTACCTACAACTGTTCGTGTTTTTTCTTTTTTGTCCTTTTTTCCATAAGTCTTATGAATGTGTATTACTATGTATAATGATGTATAAAGACAAGTCCTCCCATGTTTCTCCTAGAAATCGCTACATTTGCCTCTTCCTGTCAATGTGCATTCAAATCAAATGTTTTATTTCCAGCAAAATCAATTTTTTGTGTGGTTGATCATTGTTACTGCTGGACTTTGTAGGGGGCCGGAGCTTTGTCAAGCCGCAGTACTGCGGCTTTTTTTCCGTCACCCCCCATATTTCTCTATGAGAAATAAAAGTTGATTGATTGATTGATTGATTGATTGATTGACTGACATACTAAATACGGTTCATTTTGAACCTATATGTGTGCTATGAACGTTCAACTTGTATGTACGGGATATATAAGCCCAGTGTGTCGCTCCAACGGGAAGCTATGACAACGGCACCAACGAACATAGTGAGGAGCCTAAAGAGCTTCGCTCATAAAAAGTGTAGAATAGCGGCTGACACAGTTGCCTTTAGAGCGTCTTGAAAGCCGGTGTTTAATCCACAGCTGGAAGGAGAAGTTGTGTTGCTTTTTAAATTTTGTGCAACACGTCCGCGACTGACCTGTCGTCGTCGGTGGTTGCGTTCAGTAGATCATGGTCTTCACGTTGAGTTTCAGCAGTGAGCGGTGTGCTTCCGGAGCTAATCAGGGAGGTCACGAGTAGACGAATACACTAGTGAATTTTTAATAATCTACTTACACGGAGTGGTACGGTTGGAATAAATAGGAAAAGCCCACCCCTTACAATCACTACTAGGGATCCCCAGTCTGGTATGCCGGGAGCTTCCACGGTGGTCGGGGATCTAACCGCCAATGCCTGTAGGGCGTGAAAGTAGAAGCAGATGAACCAGACAACTTCCCAATTCTCTCGGGTGACGTGTGCATGGGGTGGGTTAATATATTGGATTGGCAAGCTCACGTGATGTGATAAGCGTTATGAAGTTCTCCCCACAGTGTTTGCACGGGGTTAGATTCGAGAAAATGCAAGCATAACCATGATGTGGAAGCCGACGATGGGGCGAAGCTGCATCCCAAAGTCCATAATCTCTAGGTTAAAGTCACCGATTAGAGTACAGGAGCAACAGATGGGCGAAAGGGATCCCGCATGGACGCAAGAACGTATGCACCCACGGATAGACGGGGAGATGAATGGACGTTCTATATTTACCTATGTGCGCTACGCCAATGGTTTTGCGTATAGAAGTTCTGCACCAGCGCATAGACTGAGCACGGTGCCAGGAAGAAGTGAAGCCGCATGGACATCGTGAGGTCCTAAAGAGCTTCGCTTCTAAAAAGAAACAGGTCGAAGCGGAGCGGATTTATCGTCCAGTGTTGAACACCAGGAAATCGTTCTGTCCTGCTCGAGACTTTAGCTCCATTTGGTAACTAGGGCTTCTCTCTAGGGCGCTATAATTTACTCTTTTATGGTGATGATTGTCCCGCATCTCAGAGGGCAATATAATATGTCAAGGCGGGCGAATCACCGCTGGTAGTGGTGCAGTGGTTCGACACCGGCGTAGTCTTCCCTTTGCAAGAAATTAAATGTGTAGAGAAAATGTTCAGGCGCTTGCCCTACCGGGGTAATGGAGACAAGCGAAGATGGCGTGTGCCTGTCTGAACTGTTACATTTCTTCTTTAACGCGCAATGTTCTCTTGCGGTATCATCCCTCCATCTGGAATAGCACCGATATCCGGGTGTTTAGCTGCGCAGCAATTTAGGTGCTAAAGGCAACAACGAGGGTGAAGCATTTGTATCCAGGCAACAATCAAACGTGGCAGCGTCAAGTCACCAAGCACCTGGACAACCTCCGTAAAAATCACTCCGCCACATCAGAAACCGCTTATGGCCCACGAGCCTACCATGGACAGAACATTTTAATGGCGAAGCATTTCTTAGCGTGCTTCCACTACTTTCAACGTATCTATCTATCTATCTATCTATCAATCAATCAATCAATCATCAATCAATCAATCTATCTATCTATCCATCTATCTAGACGCCTAGGACTGGGTGTTCTCTCTCGTGGTAGGCTCCTTTACTCGACACATTAAAATTTACATGGAAGGCATTACTGTATGATGGACAAGATGAACCGGTAGTTGAAGAGGTAAATAGCGTGAGGTATTTCTCGCGTACGTTATCAAACCCTTTGCTTCTGTCACGTACGGCACATTCCGCATACCACGGCTCAAGTAATGGGGGCATAAACAGCAGGTTCAAACTACGGATGGTGGTAACGGTGTTTTCAAAACTATTTGCATGAGTGCGTGATGGAGCTTGTATAACAGGAAGGGCTGGTGCCAGCAGCGTTGTCGGTACGGAAAGTATGAGTTACGGAGTGACTAAAAATTACGGTGGGAGCCTGAGTAGAAGGCAGGCATTATGCGTGGCAGTCAGGTACTCTGCCTCAGCATACCTGAATACTAAATACGTTATAATGTCCTCATATCATGGTGACGTTAACTGTGCTGGCAGTGTTCGCTCCCGGCTTTTGTATTAGCACAAAGAACATTAAATATAAACTCCTACGACTTAACATATATGTTATGAATTCTGAAAGAATGTTTGCCCCATAGCGTCAGTGGCATGTGAAGCAATGCCTGCAGTAGTTTCCATGTTATGGCGATGCAAGGTTTCGTTGGAAAACAAAATTTCATCTGTCTTCAAACAGTGATCCGTGAAGCCGATCGACGTGTTCTCATTTTACAAGTTTTTTTACCGCACTGTTCACGTGGTGAGAAGTGGCGTAGTGGTCGATTATACTTGCCCGGTAAGTTGGAGGTGGCGAGTTCCAATACTGCTTTCTTTTCTTTCATTTTGCGAAGTATCCTTCTCACTGTCTTTTTTTTTCACTAAGGTCCGGAGCCAGTACCCTACCCTAGTGGCAATTAGTCTGTGCCATAAACTAATTCCTGGCGACGCGTTAGAAGTGGCCGCTCTTTCTTGCTTCAAAGGTGTTTTTGTTGGTGTTTCGGAAGCGAAACGCTCACGATCACAAAACCATGCTTTTATTATCTCTGAAAGCTATCCTATTAACTTGATGCATTAAATTTACATCTGAGGCATCTAGAATAGAGGCGTATGGATACGAGCCAGTTATATTGCTTCACGGACGCGATGCTAAGATGCAGGCGCTAGCATGTACTCCGCCCCCGTCTGCACCGCGCCGAGACGAGAGTTGCATAGATTGGGAACTCTACATGAGCGGAAGATGATGATGATGATGATGATGATGATGATGATGATTAAAAACGTTTATTATAAAAGAGGTACGCGGCCAAAGCATGACCCCGCTACATGGTCGGCGTCCTTAGTCCGGGACACCGCATGACGAGGCCCCTACTCGCGCCCGTCTCACCAGAGCCCGTTGAGACTCTAGTGATGAGCAGTTGAGGAGGGCAGTCTCCCATGCCTTTCGGGAAGGGGTAGGGGAAGGGGGTAGGTGGGGATTTTTCGGACATGCCCATACCACGTGGAAGATATCACACGTCTCCCCACAGTGTGGGCACCGCCCATCTGTGTTCGCATCGAAATGTTTTAGGATTGCAGGACAGAGTAGAGTACCTGTCTGCAGGCGCCTTAGAGTTCACTCTTCCGCCTTACTCAGCCCTTTTGCAGGAGCCGGGTAAAGGCGGTGAGTGTCGTGATAATAGGTCAGAATTTCTTTGAACCGCAGCAGCGGTGTATTGGCCTCCGAGTCATAAGAGCCAAGGTGAGGAGAACGGTGGGTAAGCGCTCGGGCGGCCGCGTCAGCGGCCTCATTACCTCGTAAGCCCTGATGGCCAGGAGCCCATACGATGCGTTTAGGGGCTGGATCAGCGAGAGCCCGTTTTAGAATTTGGCTGGCTAGGGGAGATATCTCTCCTACCAAATAATGAGCACATGCTTTCCGGGAGTCCGTGATGATAACTTTCGAGTTGGGGTCCGCCGCAGCAAGCGCTATCGCGACTTCCTCAGCGCGCTCTGAATTTTGTGCTCGGAACGAGAGCCCATTGACATGCTTTTCCCGGTGAACTACACAGGCCGTGTAAAATTCCGCGGGCGAAGGCCCTGCTATATCTTCGTAGAATACACCAGGTCAGGAGCCGTACGCGTTGCCTCTCAAGCGTTCGAGCCCGCGCCTGTCTTCTGCTTTCGTGCGTGTGCTTATCCATGTTACTGGGGAGTGGAGAGACCGAGAGACTGGGCCTTCAAGGAAGAAGTAACTTCCGTGACTAACTCGGCACTACTTCCGTTGATAATAAATAAATTTTGAGAGAGAAATACAGTTGTTCGGGTCTTTCAGTACTCTCTCTACTTGTATGAGAACACTTGCACTTTTGAAATCATTTGGACGAGCACTGTTGCGTATGGGACGACACAGAAGGAAAAAAGGACAAGGACACTCAGGCCACACACTGTCGATATTCTTTTCACAAGATTAACAGGGCCACAATTTACATTTCGTCCTAAAATTGCACTGTGCAGCGGTGAAATTTTAAAAGAAGAATATGACTGTGGTGGAAATTGATGCCGTCATTCTTACCTCGTCGTACGCTCCGTACAGGAGCATTTCAGTGAACGCACTACGCGTTTGCGATATGTGTACTGTGAGCTTTTACAGCGAAAGTTGTTATGAGATAACAACACGGGTCACGTGTGCACTGTATTTGTCTGCCGCCGCAGGTATCCGTAACCACTATCACATGAATTAAGAATAAATGTCAGTGAATAAAGAAAAATACCCCCCTCCCGAAGAGAATTGTGAGGAACTGCTAATGCATTGCGTAGCGTCCTTAGCGGCATTTCACACGTGACAACCCAGCATTAGAAGAATAATGTTGTTTTTTTTCTTACACCGTGCAGCCAATAGCGACCTTCACCGCACGTGGCGTTTTTCGGTCGTGAGAAACGTTTCAAGCCCTACTAGCTAGCATGCAATGCAAGTACTATGAAGTTACCAAAGAAGGAGGTGATGGTGTGTTTTGGTGGTGGTGGTGGTAAACATCTAATAAGAAAAGCACAGAGAGTTGCACTACAAATGCACTTGGGTGGTCTCCATATTCCAGAAGTCCACTGGAGGTCATTGCTGCTCGGGCGCGGGCCAGCAGGGAGCGCTGAGCGTCCCGTGTGGAGCAGCCGAGCAGAAACTCCTCCCAAGCCTCTCTTGTGGGTAGGGTGAAGGGGGATGAAAAAAAAAGAGGTATAGCTGGGCATACTGCAATTATGTGGTACGTGTCGGCCAGCACCCCACAGTGCGCACAGTAGCCGTGTATACCCGGTATGAAACGCTGGGCGGCTGCAGGACACAAGAAGGTGTTCGTCTGCAAGCGTCTCAGAAGTCGCTCGTCTGCTTTAGAGAGACCCCGTGCAGGTTTTCGGTAAAGAAGGCGCGAGTTTTGATTGTAATCAAGGATTTCGTCATACTGCGTAAGAGCTGAGGTGCCTGGGGGAGACGCGGTGTCGAAAGAGGTAATGGCCCGGGAGAGAGAAACGCAGGCAGCGGCATGAGCCGCTTCGTTACCGGGGAGACCCGCGTGGCCAGGAGACCATACCATGTGGATGGAGTAAGGTTCAAAGCGCCATGACGCAGCCTGGAGAAGGTCGGCGGCCAGAGGAGCTATGGTATTTTGCAGGTATCGCGAACAGGCGATGCGCGAGTCCGCGATGATCACTCTTGCTGAGCGTTGAGAGGCTGCCAAAGCTATGGCTACCTCTTCAGCCCGAGTTGCATCCGGTGAGCGGAAAGAGATGCCATCAACGTGGTGACCCTCGGGTATCACTGCGGCCGTAAAGTGTCCCGAGGAGGTTGGGCCTAAGACATCTACGTAGAAGACACCAGGAGTGTTGGAGTATCGAGTATGGAGAAGTTGTGCTCGGGCTAAGCGTCTGCTTGTATTTTGACTGGGATCCATGTTGCGAGGAAGAGGCTCGACCCAAAGTTTTCGCCGCCACAGCTCCGGAACGGAGGAATCTGGTGGTGGAGTAGGGACCGGGTTCAGTGACAGCCTGTCCAGAAGGCGGCGTCCATGAACCGTCTGGGACAGGCGGTTAATTTGATTGGAGCGATGAGCCTCCCACAACTCGGCATACGAGTTGTGCAGACCCAAGGCCGCAAAGCGGCGATCGGAGGTAGCAGTGTGGAGGTCTAGTGCTCACTTATAAACCGATCGGAGCAGTGCGTCCAACTGGTTCTCGTGGTGGCGACGCAAGCGAACTTATAAAGTAGCGTAGAGGACTCGGCTGGTTACAAACGCGTGAGCCAAGTGAAGGGAGTGCCGACCGCAAAGGTCGCCACGTTTGGTGGAGACCCGCGTATTCATACGGCTAACCTGCTCACTAGTGCGCCGAAGACGCGCAATGGTGGAGCCAGGTTTCATAGGAGAAGAGATGTAGAGGCCCAATATGCGAAGTTCAGCGACAACCGGTATGGGGCCAGATGGCAGAGATATCTGAGGTAGCGGTAGAGATGATACCGAGAGAAGAGATGATTTGGTAGAGGAACACTCCAGTCCGCATAATGAGGCGTAAGTGTCCACAATAAGTGCCGCTCGCTGTATGCGGTCTTCGATTTCTGCAGGGGAGCCTGAATTGGTACAGATAGTGATGTCATCCGCGTATAGAGCGTACTGTATGCCTTCGACCTCAGCGAGGACCGCAGGAAGTTTGAGCATGGCCAAATTGAAAAGGATGGGCGAAATAACCGCTCCCTGTGGTGTACCGCGGGTGCCTAATGTATACGAACCATGTTCGGCAGAGTCGATGCGGATGAAAGCGGTGCGATGCTGAAGGGATGACCTAATGTACCGGAAATCTTTCGAGCTACAGTTCGTGCTGTTAAGATTGGTAGGGATGGTGCTATGCTTAACATTGTCGAAGGCACCCCGGAGATCGAGGGCGAGGATGGCGTTGTCATTGTGGCGCACCGTAGTAGGTACAATGATGTCGTGCGGGAGTTGGAGAAGGACGTCCTGCGCAGACAGATGAGGGCGAAACTCGAACATCGAGGCACCAAACACGCCCTTCCTTTCCAGATATGTGGACAGGTGGTCGCGGACCATGGTCTCCATAAGTTTGGCCGTGCAAGAGGGGAGCGAGATGGGTCGCAACGCCTGAATGCTGACGGGCTTGCCTGGTTTGGGAATGAATGTGACCACCGAAGTGGTCCATTCCGGGGGTAAGGGTTAACCGTCCCATATTGCGTTCATCAAATGTAAGAGCTAGAGTTGTGCGGACTCGGGAAGGTTGGCTAATAGAGTGACTGTAATGCCGTCCCTACCTGGTGCAGTCCCTTGCTTCATTTCAGCTAACGCCACCCGAAGATCAGGAAGCGTGAAGGGGGCATCAAGTTCTGTGTTGGGGAGCCCGGAGTAAACGTACCCAGAACCCATGGGGTCAATCGTACGACAGAGATAGCGGTCGCAGGGGTCGTTTGCGAGTTGGCTCGTCGGGCCCTGGTAGGCATACTAAGCACGGCGAAGCTGGCATCGTGTTTCCCCACGGGTGGTAGAGGAATCCAAGAGGCTCCGAAATAGTCGCCACGTATTTTTTGAGTTTATATGACCTTCAGCCTTCACGCAGGCATCGACCCGATTTGCCTCCGCAAGCTGGGCAGAGTAGGCAGCAGCCTCCGAGGTAAACATTTCAATGTGGGAGCGAAGCTTACGATTTAGCTTCGATCATCGCCACTGGCGGGTAAGGCTGTGGCGTAAATCCCAAAGGTGGAGGAGGTGGGGATCCACTGCAGGGGCTAATGTGGAAGTGGGAATGTGATTGCTGCGTATGGAGGGCGTATGATGCCCACGCCTGGTAGTCCTCTGGGGAGGCGAGCAAGGGGAAAGGCTTAGTGCGAACAGCTGACCAGTCCGTGATACGGGTTTGGCCGAAGATTTGGCGCATTTTCCGCGTCGGGAAGGCGATCTTCGGCAGAAAATGATCACTGCCAAGAGTGTCATCGAGGTTTTCCCACGTAGCCTGCCAAATGTTACGCGTCAGTGAGAGGTCTGGACATGTATCGCGTGTCACCGAATTTCCCATACGCGTGGGATGTGCTGGGTCAGTGAGCAGTGCTAAAAAAGAGCGGATATAAGTTCTTTAGGCTTCCGGCCACGAGGCTTTTCAAAGTGGTATCCTCAGTGTGGGCTAGGAGCATTGAAGTCTCTGACCACCACCAAGGTTTGCCGAGCCGCCGCTTGGAAAGCCCTGTAGATGAGGTCCGCGAAAGTGACCCGCTGTATATGTGGGGACAGTACACATTAAGAATATGAATTGATGGAGTACCTCGTTTCTGGGGAAGAACGGAGATCGTGCAGTAATCGTAGGGGAGTTCTAGGTCCAGATCGACCTGAACAGCCGTATATGTTTTGTGAACAAGTAGACTAGTGGTAGTGCCGCCTGTATATGCGCAGTACCTGGAGAGGGTAGGGTGTGAACCGCATTCTCGAAGGGCGATGAGGGCAGGAAGAGAGCCCCGAGATTGAAGGAAGAGCAGAAGATGTGCACGCTTTCACCTTTTCCCGAATCCCCTGCAGTTCCATTGAATGATTTCGAATTGAGATGATAGTGAAGATGTAAATGACGGAGTCACCGTGATGAAGATCTAAAGTTTTATGGCTCATCCTCCAAGTCCTGCCCCTGACTTTGCAGAGTTGTAAAGGGGACGGAAGCTGGATTGAAAGCCGCTGAAGAGGAACTGTCAACTTTGCGTTGACGCGGGACAGAATTGCTGTCCGTAGAGGCCGAGAGTGAGTTAGTTTTTGTGCGAAACTGGGTGGCAGCCCAGGCCTGAACCGCCTAAACCACCTCAGCTACAATACGTTGAATATAATGGTAGACATGTGGCTGAGAACTGACTGAGAAGCATTCATCCCTGCCCGGCTGCTTACCTGAGGTGATTCCGGGACAGGTGGCGGGTAGTGAACTGAGGTGGCCGGCGGTGGGGTCGGCGGGTCAGGGAGAGGTGAGTCACGCTTGGTTTGAGTAGCCGCTGATGGGCCTGTTGATGGGGGTGCAGTCCGCTTTGGGGTCAATGGTAGCTTTGGTTTCCGATACTTTACTGGGCAACCCTGAGCACCGGTTTCATGTGGCCCGGAGCAGAGGAGGCATGTCGGGTTGCATTCATGTTGAGCTAGGCCTTCAGGAGTCACTTAGACTTGAGTGCCACAGCAAGTACAGAAGTACAGAGACCGGGAGTGGATCGTGGACAAGCCGAGGGTCGATGACCAATGGTGCCGCAGAGAGAGCAGGCTGGGATGCTTTTCTTATACAGGCGCACGTAGGCCACGACACTGAAGATGAAGCGGGGGAGCTTCTTGCCTTTGAAGGTCACCACCACTGCACTAGAGTCACCAAGTTTGCGGACCGCCAGGATAGTGCCTCGCGGCTATTCGAGTTCACATTTGATGCGCTGAAGGGTTTCAGATGGGTTGATGGTGATCACACCCCGGCAGATTTCCCCTGACGCCTTGGCATGGCCCCGAAAAGGGAGCTGCTGGTCTCCCACCAACAACTGAATATCACCAAGCAGGCGCAGCGCCATTGATAGTGAGGTGACACTGCGCACGAGAACGTTTTGGTCCCACACTGGCCACATGTGGAGCGTTCTGGACGAGTGTTCTGCCAAGTATCCACGAATCGCGTCCCCGACACGATCGGCCGAGAGGATGGATTTGAGCTAGAAAGGAGCGCCCGGCTTCAGCACGACGATGGAATCGTCACGAGAGAGACGAGCGGTATGGCGTGGTCGCCACTTGACGCATCAGCGAGGCAGGAGCTGTGGTGCGCGCACCATCCGTAGAGGGGCGCGAGGACGAGCTGGAGGAAGCCGCCTTTTGCTGGGCCACAGCGCGCGACCCATTTCCCTTGGGCGCAGACGCGGCCTAGGATAGCTTCCATTCCCAGAGTTTCACCATGTCAGCTTAATACTCGTTCTCCGACGGCATGGCTTGGTCAGAGGAGGTGGTCTCCATTGTCACAACTTGAAGTGTGGTCGGGTCATAGCCCGTAACCGTGGTAGTGACCGCCATCGTGCTGGGAAAACTCGGGCGTTGCGGAGCTAGGCCTAACGGGACGCGGCCTAGCTCGGCGTCGCGTCAACGTAGAGATAAAACATGAAGAAGTTGTCGAAAATGTGGGCCACCTGGACACGGGTGGTACCCACTCGGAGCAGAGTACTTGGCGGTGACAATGAGGCCAATATTTTTTGCCACTGGCGTGAAGAACCGCAATAATTCTTGATCACTGACGGAGCCGATGCGGGAGCGTTCGTCACCGTCGAGCGCTCCACACGTCCACAAAGCAGGCCGATTGCGACTCGGCGTTGGCGTTTCACAGTGGCGTCTCGGACACACATTTCCGGATGTTCTTGAGAGGCGCCTAGCCAGCGAACGGGCGAGAGTGAGGCGCCAGTGGACGGAAAAGTGTGGCGCAGGAAGGAGAAAGAGAGAGAACAGTGAGAGAAGGAGCAGCGAAGCACTGCACCTACCCTCTCCTACACTCCCTCGCAACACATGCTGCAGTTGCTAGGGGCGAGAATGAGCGCGCGCGCCCGCAGCTGTTGCTATGGGAGAGGGCGGTGGATGGATTCCGACGGACACGTGGCATAGCCCAATCAAGAAATGCCTTCGAATATAAAAACATTAGGAACCCAAAGGGATTCGAACCCAGATAATCCGCGCGCCCGCTCAGTGTTCTACCAGTGAGCCATGCCCGTGCTTGCAACTCTCGCAAATTGGCTAGGCGGACTTTATGTAAGGAAAAGAATCGCGTTGATATGAGTAATAAAGCGTTTCATATCACCAAAAGAACAACCAGCTGTCAGATTATGGGTCGTCAAATGCTCCAAACCATTACAAAAGCTTGATTTTGCTCACCCATTAACTGTGGCGCATACCCACTGTGGGATTGTGTGAGGATTACAAAAGCTTCTGGCATAATTCCTCATCATCGTCAGCCATAGTACACAAAAATTGCACAAAGCTCCTTGAAAGTGACCTGCAGGTACCACGCTTTTCCATAGAATGCCGAATGTTGGCATAGGGAATAACTGCGTCCTTTACAATGAGTAATGACTTATTGGGTACCCTGCAAGTGTGCTTGCAGCAGCTACCCACATAGCATTAAAAGAAAAAGCTTGCTTTAGCCGATTTTTAGCTTTTGCTGTGCAGTGCTGCGTGTTCAGTGAACACCTGGTGGTTTTTTGATATGCCTGTGAAAATTTTGTTTCTTTCTGACTTGTGTTTGAAATTGTAACCTTTTTGTTGGCTAAAGCGTGGCTTTCACGGATAGCTTACCTTGGAAACCGTTCATTGTCGATGTTTGCAGGATTAAAAAAGAGGGTTCGTAACCGAGTGATTAAGCCCTTGTCTTTGTGAGCTTGTTAGCGTGTGTTGAAGCTCCAGCAGAGAAGGGAGATATATTTAGTTTATTAAAAATCGTTGCACGGCCACGCCGACCAACGTAATGGTGATCGGCGTGGCCGGGCTGTATTCGTTAGTTTTCTTCACAGCGCAGCCTGATTAACGCTAAGCTCCATAGAATTACTTACGTGTTCCTTTTCTAGTATAAATACGCACATACAAAATATTGACGTGTTGTTATGGTGCCTCAGATTTGCACAATAACTGCTTTTAAACTGGCAATCACGCAAATATGAACGCTCAAGCTTTAGCAATATTGGTGGGCGCTGGGGATGGGGTTGGCCGTTTGTGGTGTCGATTAGTGCCGCTTAGGGTATCGTTAAGGCGGACAAACAGACAAATGTACAGACAGACAGACCAAAGTTTTTGCGTCAAAAAACTCTAAGAAAGACTATCGTCTTTAAAACGCCTCCCAACAGCTCAGGTACACACATACGGCTTAAGAAATAATCAAGACTTCGAATCGGAGTGGCTTCAGCTTTGGCCTTGCCCAGAAGCAGAACGATCCCTCGCGCACGTGACTTGAGGTGCTCGCGCCATCTGCCGCTCTTCTCTATTGCAGCCCAGCTAATGACGAGTGGTATGGTGCTAGAATATACTTCTTTATGGCAATCCCCTGCGCACAATTCAATATATTCAAGTGCAGGCTCTTAGTATATGCCTTGGTTTACCCCGCTTTGCATCCAAAGCTGAAACCATTGCTATCGCTCAGGACTACTCGATCATGACGCACATCACCGTTGAAACGATGCGTACGTACCTCAGGCAACATGCTTGGAATCTTTCCCACCACTTGGCAACCATCGCTACTGAGAGGCCCCGCACGAAATTTAGTGCAGTTGTCTGTGCGCGTCATGCACCGTTTACATAAGGTTTAACACGTGTGCAGAAATTTGTGTATCCTGCGTTGTGCCTGGTACTTCAGCAAGTACGTCTTTCAATTCCAGAAACACTGAAAAAATGAAATTTGCCTTCGTCAGCCCTAAAACAATTGAGCTTGCACCTCCTGAACAAAATTTACAATAACATCGTGCACATATACAGCGATGGTTCAACCACAGCGTCTGGTTCTGTCGGTGCGGTGGTGATTACAGCTAGAGGAATCACTCTGCAAATCAAGGTGTCACACGTAACTACGTCTACTGCGGCAGAACTTGCGGCTTTGCATGGCGCCCTAGAGTACTTCAAATCATAGAGACCATGTATATGGGCTGTGTTTTCCGACTCGAAACTGGCCTTACAAAGTATGCAGTCAGTCCTTCGACAAGGTTGCCACGAACAGTTAACATACGACGCTGTCAAGCTTCTTCACCACGTCACAGAAACAGGCCACGAGGTCAATTTTCACTGGCTACCTGGTCATTGTGGGATCAGTGGCAATGATTCCGCAGACAACGCGGCTCACACATCACACCAAGAAGAGCACACCCTTCCAATTCCTTCACCATTGACAGACGAAGCAAAGCAGCTTCGTCACCTAGCACGTAGCCTGTGTATGCGGGAGTGGAACACCCCAAGCATAAGACATACGAGACTCTACCAGATAAACCATCGATTGGAACTTAGACCTCCATACACACTTCGTCGACGTGAAGCTTCGCTTCTTTGTCGCCTTTGGTTGGGGTTGACTTCACAAAAGCATATACAACCCTCATCGGATTGACCGACAATGCGGAATGCGTTGTCTGCGGCACCGAAGAAGACATCGACCATCTGCTATGCCGTTGCCCTTGATTTGCCTATAGAATACAGCTTTCGGACGCATAGCGACAATTGGACGATCGGCCACTCTCTATGCAGATGCTACTGGAACACTATCCTCATCTTCCGTCGGCTCAAAAGGCAGTCGAAGCCATCTTGTGCTTTTTGAGGACTACAGGCCTACCTGAACACCTTTAACGTTTATGTGGTGCCACAGCTGCATACACGTCAGTCCATGGACTGACAATCCTCTTTTTCTTTTTTTCTCTTCCATTTCTTCTCTCTCTCATCTTTATACTCTCCTTCCCATTCCCCCAGCGTAGGGTAGCAAACCAGGCATGTGCCTGGTTAGCCTCCCTGCCTTCTCTCTTGTTGTTCTTGTCCTCCTCCCTCCCATCCCCAATTTAAATGGTAATATTGCTGTTAGGTTGAACTATCACTGGCAGCAGCGCAGTGGACCAGGTGCGTGGCCACAAAGGAGTGTCATCATTATACGAATCAAAATATTTTTTCCGAAAAATTCAGGAGCGCTTGTCCAATTTTAAAAGTGGAGGCAAGCTAATATGGCGCTTGCGTTTCCAAACGGCTAAGTTTCTTTCTTTCTTTTCTTTCTTCCTTTCTTTCCTTCTTTCTTTCCTTCCTTCTTTCTTTCCTTCTCTCTTTCTTTCTTTCTTTCTTTTTCTTATAGTGCAATGTTTTCACTTGCGTGTTTCACGCCTCCACGCCTGGAATAGAACCAATATTCACGTGCTTAGCCGTGCAGCCGTTCACGTGCTGCAGACAACAATGTCGGTGGTTTGGTTATAGTGAGGCAACAATGAAGCGTGACAAAGTGAAATGACTAACCACCTGGATTACCTCAGCAACGAATGAGGTTCTCTCATCAGAAATGGATCATCACCAGCTAGTCCACGATCAACAGAGCGTTAATTATGGGGAGTACAAACGTTTTATGGCAATACAGTGAGCTATCACTTCTACGAATGCCTGTTCAGCGAATATTTCAGAATAACGAACTGTCAGAAAACCCCCGGTGGATTTCTTATGCATTCTATGCAAAACGTTTCCAGTACTACAAATTTACGTAGCTGATGAAGCATCGCTTGTGGAATCAGTGCCACCGAGGTGAGGTGGCTGAACAGGAAACCAGAAAGAGACGCGTGAGCTTCAGTACATTGTTTTCAGTGCTCATCCAGAACCGAAAGAATGTGACGATTTTGTAATGATTGAGGCGTGTTGAAGTACAGTACCTCTACGCAAGGATGCGGGTTAAAGTGGGATGTTGCAATACTTCTTGTCTCAGCAAAAAGCTGTGTCAGAAGCAGTGCAGAGAAACCTAAGGACATTGTGGAGAGCTTTGTCTCTTCTTGTGTGCTATGGGCGCCAGTCCCCTTGAAAATTGCAGAATTACTTTCAACCAAAATTGAATATCGCACTCTTGACTTAATATCTGATGTGCCCATTGATGTTTTGTACTTCAGTTCAGAGAAAGTTCCCTAAAAGTGATAGTTCACTTTAGTAACCTTTCAGCTAGGTGAACAATTTATTCATTTCCTAGAAGTTTGTTTAAACAAACGTTCTTTGTAGAAACTGTGCATCGAGAAATGGGTAAGGTTTATAGTACGAAGTATATGTGATTGAGATAGCGGTCTCTGTGTTACACATTCTGAGTTTCTCAATGAGATCACTGCAAATATAAACCCAAATATACGCTCGCCGTCACAGATTCGGGTCAAAAATGCATAGTACGCCATTTCCGAGTCCAGTTTCAGCCAACAGATGGCAATCAAGGACACCCGTAAGACTGTGTAATGCTTAAGGATCACCGTTTACGAAGTCACCACTATTAAATGGGCTAAGCACACGGTCTTGCTAAACGCTAGTGTAGCCGATTTGAAGCAATGTGCCAAAGAAATTGAAGGCGAATACACTATCTTCGAAGGCTTCGTCAAATAGGGTAGTCGTGGACATAAAGGTGGGAGTGAAGAATTCACTATCAATTCTTAAAAATCGCAAAAATGTAATTCCAAACCCACGTTTCGGTGGAGGCGAATTACGGCTTCTCTGCTGATATGATAGGAAAATTGAAGACGCCATGCCGATGCTGGCCCAAATCGGCATTAGAGGTACTTTCGCTATACTTCTCTACGCTCACGCCCCACTTAAAGATTCTTAATGCAATTTGTATTAGTGTATGGCTATCAAAGATTCCTTTACATGACCTTGCCTCTTGTTTGGCGAGCAATGAGTGACGAATATTTTAACAGTATCATTTCAAGTCGTTTTTGTTGTGGTGGTCGATTGCCTAAAAGATAAAGAAGAAACGCGATGTTCAGTTGCGGTATGTCTTGATTCTTATATTATTGGTAAACGAATGCGGATAAGCGTTTTAGATATGAAAAAGTAACCAGATGGAGAACATAGGCTTTTCAGGGTGACTTAAGTAAAGTGTATTTGCCGATGTTTGAAATATTGACGTAGCTCTGCTTCGGTGGTTTGAGGCAACGTTGGAAAAATCACGCTTGAGGCTTCAGCACATGAAGGCAACCGCCGCCGCCGGCCCTGGTGGGATATCTCTGAGTTTCTACAAAACCTTCCTTGAAACAATACAAGTCCATCTTTTGACAATGCTAAATGGGCTTCTTTATGACGGAATCAGACCGAATACGTTTCGAGAGAGCAGAGTTATACTCTTGCTTAAAAGTGAAGGAGAGCCTCCGATCCAAGGGCGTGGAAGCCCATTTCTCTATTTAGCTCACATTATTAGATATTGACAGCCATCCTTGCAAACCGCATAACTACCATTCTACCGGAAATAGTAAGCGACATACAAACATACTGTTTTCCAGGTCGTACGATTTATTCCTCGCTTGCACTGATTCACGACATGTTCACGTACGCTACAAGAACACAAATATCTGACATTTTTGTTTCCTTGGACCAGAAAAAACCTTTTGATCGCGTTGAAGGGAACTATCTCTTCGCTATGCTGGAGTGTTACGGCTTCCCGGCACGTTTAACCGACGTCATCCGCTTACTCTACACTGACTTAAAAACGTCCTTAGTTGTGAATGGCTTTACGTCTGAACCTATTGCAGTCAGCAGGGGCATTCGACAAGGCTGTAACCTCTCCAGCAATTCTCTTTGTACTGTGCATAGATCCATTATTGAAACAAATCCAGAAATGCACTTCGATACGCGGTTTTCCTCTCCCGGGCCTAGGCGAAAGTAAAAGTGAAAGTGAAAGTAGCGGCATACGCCGATGACATCTCGTTGTTTATTCGGAACATAGATAGCTACAGAGCCCTCTTGCAAATATTTCAGATGTATAGTTACCTGGAGGGAGCACGTAATAATCCCGGAAAAAGCAAGGCATTGTGCTTTGGAGTGCACATTGAAGTGTTCCTTGATGGCGTCCAAACTGTCCAAAGTGCTAAAGTCTGAGGTGTAACTTTCCTTTCGACTGTGGAGGTAGCCCGCACCACATGGAAAAAGATCCAACGCAAAGTGGACAGACGCATTGAACACGCCAGAAACTCCCAATTTCCTTTCACTGAAAGAGCTTATCTTAATAAAGCAAGCATAACAGCACCACTGCTTTATGTAGCCAGAATTGATCGACCACTTCGTCGGGTTTTGCTGAAAGCGGCCACTGCGTGCGGCTCTTTTTTTTTGTGGGGACATGGCCACGCCGAAGCTGTTGCTAGAGCCTTGCTCCGCCTACCAGTAAAATGGGGAGGGCTCAGTGTACTTAACCTCAATGTAATGGGCCGCATGTTGGCTCTCAAAAACACCTAGGCACTCGTAGAAAACTAGTCGTATTGAGGCAGGCAACTCGTAGTGTATCTGCTAGGTATCCCCAAAAAAATTTTGGTTTAACAAACGACACGGGACCAGCTGCTGAACAGCCACCGGCGTATCACACACATGTGATAAAATCTTTGCAACAATGGCGAAACGATTTCCCAGTTAAAGAACTGATGAAAATGTCTCCGACCGACATGAGCGAACAAATAGCTTTCAAGTGTCTAACTGAGGAACAGTGCCGGAAATTCCGCGTGAAAAGACATTGGACTCTTACAAAAACGTCCCTCCATTGCGAAGTCCGTGATCTAAACAAGCTTAGGGAATGGGAAGCGTTACCAAGGGCCGACCGCCTTGCGGCGTGGGGCGTGGCGCCCTCCGCCTCGTGTCCGCAATGCGGCCGCGTCGAAACGCTGAACCACGCCTTTCATGAATACATAGTAGCACGCACCGTTTGGTGCAGGGTCACCAGTATGTTCGAAATAAGTATGCAGTAGAAGTCCCGCCACAGGGATAACTTTGTCGTACTCTTAGTGGCTATCGGAGCCTTCGTTTTATGGAAGCGGAGGGGATTGGCTCATCTGAGGGGACACCCTCAGATAGCCAAGTTTCCTCTGCTTCATCGGTTAAGAAACGTAATGCTTATGCATCTCAATTAAGAACTAACCATGCTGGGAGAGAAGGCTTTCCTCGGACGCTGGTCTAGTCTATACGCGATTCATTATTGTAAAAAATAACAGAGTGTCCATGCCTTTCCTCCCCTACTGAGGAGGTGGCTAGGGCTTGTACTACAGTGACATTGCACTGCGTATTTTTCTTTTCTTTTTTAGAAACATGTATTTTTTGTGCAATACTGTTCTTTAGCACGAGAGCAAATCGTACTCAGATGTGAATGCAAAAACGTCACCTTTTTTATTTTTTTATTTATTGATACTGCGATCTTTTACAAGATCATAGCAGGGGTGGTACAAAACATAAACATCAGTGGAAACAGGCAAAAAAACAATCAAAAACAAATGTAATACAAACTTATGTAACTGATAGCTGCAGTGATTCTTCGAGACAAGAGAATCAACAAAAAGCAAGGTACAAACATAGATAACAATCATTTCTGCAGTGACTCTTCAAATGCAGACAATGTATTTAGGGTAACAACATCGTTATGTAGACTGTTCCAATCCACGATAGTCCTCTGAAAAAAAGAATATTTGAAACAATTTGTTCGTTGCATCAATGGAGAGATAGTAAGATTGTGTCTCTGTCTTGTTCCGTAACCCGATGAAAAGTGAACGATATGTGATGTGTCAACTGCATAGCGACCTTTTATTAACTGGAAAAGAAATTTTAAGCGCAATATTCGATTTTGGTCCGGAATGTTTGGAAATTTGCTTTCCAAGAGAAGTTTTGTAATTGAAGTGGGACCGTACGAGTTATAAATGAACCTAACAACCTTTTTTTGCACCCTTTCAAGTTTTTGGATATCAGTCTGAGTGAACGGGTCCCATATGACCACAACATACTCCAGTATTGGACGGATAATGGCATTGTAAGCGAGGGGACGAATACTTGGTGTGGTTGATCTTAAAGAACGCCTTAGGAAAAAAGTTTACGGAGAGATTTAGCTACTACAAAATCTATGTGCTTTGACCAGGATAGATTTTTTGTAATCCAGAGACCAAGGTACTTGTATTGAGTTACTTCTGACAGAATTGTATTGTTGGTGGAGTACTGGAACAAAAGAGGTTCTTTTTTAAGGATAATTCTCATAAAAACTGTTTTAGCGAAATTAACAGGCATCTGCCATTTGTCACACCACGAAATTACTTTTAGAAAGTTCCGATTTAGTTTAATTTGATCGTCAACCGAGGTGATCTTTTCATATAAGACACAGTCGTCGGCGTACAACCTAATGTGAACAGAAAGGTCAGTGACAATATCATTTATATATAACAGAAAAAAAAGAGGCCCAAGGACGGATCCTTGAGGAACGCCTGAGTTTACAGGAGCTTGTTTAGAAGATGTATTTTTTACCGTAACAAATTGACGCCTGTTTGTTAGATGTGCTGTTATCCAGTCAAGGATCTTTTTGTTTTGTAGAATACAAGTTAATTTGTGAAGTAATTTAGCATGCGAAACTTTATCGAAGGCTTTTTGAAAATCCATAAATATGGCATCCGTCTGCTTCCCTTCGTTAATTGCTTGAGCAAAGTCATGCGTAATTTCCACTAATTGAGTATTCGTTGAAAAGCCCCGCCTGAACCCATGTTGAACATTTGTTAATACTTTATGAGAATTAAGGAAGGTAATTATATGTTTATGAATAATGTGTTCTAGAATTTTACATGATGTTGATATAAGGGAAATCGGTCGGTAATTCGGAATAGATGACTTGTCTCCCGCTTTGTGTAAAGGCTTAATTTTGGCGATCTTCCAGTCATCTGGCAGTTGGCCCTCATTCAACGAATGGGTATACAAAATAAACAAATAGCGAGAACACCATTCTGCGTAGCGCTTCAAGAAGGCATTCGGAATGCCATCTGGCCCGGTTGATTTTTTAACATCCAGATTCAGCAGTAAGTCTAAAATGCCATTCTCGGAAATGACTAAGTCTGGAATAGGTGGGAGCAATATTGAAAAATCAGGAAGGATGCCGTTATCACAAGTAAAAACAGACTTGAAGTGGTTGTTGAAGGCGGAACAAACTATTTCTTCATTGCATGTTCTTTGGCCGCTTATCGTGAATGAGTCAATCGAGCGAGATGTTGGCGTGATCAGCCTCCAAAATTTCTCGGGTGATGTTTTTATAAAAGTTGGAAGCGATGTTTCGTGATATCTTTCCTTGTCGCGCGCAATTTGCAGTTTTAGTTCGCCCGACAGGTTAGCTATCAGCGGTGTATAAGCAGCTTTATCATGAGATTTTGCTCTTTTGCTTTTTATTCGTTTAAGTTTTCGCTGTAAATGTAGCGTTTCTCTTGTAATCCAGGGGTTCCGGCATTCAGTTTTTTTAACGATTTTCGGTATGAAACGCTCCACGCATTCAAAGACAATATCTTTAAAAGTAAGCCACAGATCATTCACCCTGCTACCCGAGTGTTTAAAATCATCGTAATGAAAATCAAGGATATCTAGAATGGATTCATCGTCAGCTCGGGAAAAATTCGGAAAGGAAGTTTTTGTACAGCAGCGGTCAACACACATATATAAAAAAGTTAGCAAAACTGCCCTGTGATCCGAAATACCACTGATAACTTCACATATTGCCGTGTTTTGGATTGAGCCACTCAAAAAAAATAAGTCCAAGATAGATTTCGAACCATTTAGTTCTCTAGTGTATTCTTTAACAACCTGCAGTAAATCGAACGAAAAAACAATATCTAGCATTTCGTGATTAGCATTGCTAGTAGAATGAGAAGAAAAATTTTCCCAGTCAATATTACGCAAGTTAAAATCTCCTGACAAGATTAGTTTGTCATGTGGCTTTATATTTTGCCGCAGGTAGGTTCTAAGCTTATCCAGAACACTATCAGAAGAGTTCGGGGGACGATAAACCGCACCTATAACATAACGAACTTTGCCTATATAGACTTTGCAAAATATGCCCTCAACTTCTAATATATCAGGCAATTGTTGCGGATGTAATGAGTTCTTGAAAAGTATCGCAACTCCTCCTCCTCTTCGGTCGCGGTCCTTGCGGAACACGTTATAGCCTTTTGGGACAAATTCGCTATCAAAAATTTCACTTCTTAACCACGTTTCGGTAAGTACGGCTACATCGGCATCGTGCGACAGTATGAGACCCTCAAGCTGGACTGATTTGTTGACAATGCTACGGCAATTTACGTTTAAGATAATGAAAGGCGATTTCGTTTTGTTATGAAGTCATTCGGAATTTCCGGAAACCTTATAACGCTTGCCTTTTTTTTCGTCCCATCTGTATATTTTCTTGTCGATGCTTAGCTTATCAAAAACCTTGCACTGTGAATGACCCCCCCCCTCCCGCCCTTGTTTGTGCATATAGCATACTGTTTATATAAGTTTCCTCTCGATGTTCATGAATATTCTTTCCTTGTACAATTTACAGGGTACATCATTGCATACACAAATGAGTTAGTTTCGCTGTATATAACAGCTTGCACTTTACATACACATGATCATCACTGTCCATTTTTCTGTGTGCACATAAGCTACGTAAGACATATCTGGAAATAAAATTCTCTGAAGCCAGGTCTCCATCATCGAGGAGTCGAGCAGCACCGCGAGTGAGACGCCACTACAGATCGATGAAGACGCCTGCCCCCGCGACGAAAGCCAGGACAGTTTAGATTCCTTTGCTCCGTCCTGACTCAATAGCGCTGGCACCAAACGCCACAGAGTATCTAGCAGTAATCTGAAAGCCCCCTGCAGAGACAGAAGTCCCCTGTGGACTTCATCGCGGCCCAGGAAGCCCCGTGCTTCCGGTGGGTCGTCTGGCCATGGAAAATGACTTTGCTGCTTGCGAGGCTCCTGCTGCCACGTCTGCTGAAAGGACCTTTGCATTTCACAGTAACCATATTGCATTTTGATTCTCGCCATGGCCCTAATCCTAAAGGTTCTAACCTATAAGGATCAGGGTTTGCGCAACCCACAAAAACAGGCTGAAGTATTGCATCTCGCGCGTTCAGTGTTGTGTGGCTTCCTGTTTGTGCAAGAAACTAATTTTTTAAGCGCTTTGATGTACTCTCTTTCCAACGCGCATTCGGTGTGGATTGTTTGTTTTTGTACGCCAGGACGCGTTCAACTGGCATCAGAGTTGGTATATTTAACCGAAGTCTTTTGTGTGATCATCATGTTTCTTTCGATGCCTTCGGACGCGCGCTGGCGTTCGACTGCACTTTCTTTGCGTTGCGTATAAGACTTGTCGGTGTGTACGCCCCAGCGGCGTCTGTGAATTCTAGCACGCTTTTTCGCCCTCTCGATGCATTTCTTTCAAATTCACGACATATGGTACCCTTAGGGGACCTTATTTGTGTCTTAAACTCGCACACAGACGTTCGAGGTCCGAGTAGCAGCCAGCCAAACTGGAACGCGACAGAACTTGAGCGTTTAGTGCAGCAATTGGCATTGGCAGACATACCTGAAAGTGTACATGGTAGCAATTATGCCTACACTTTGCGTCGAGCAGCGTCGAGCAGCATAATTGATAGCGTATACGCATCCCCCGTTCTCACTGCCTACGTTCATGACACTGGGGAAATGTCATCGCCACCGACACCAGCGTACATTAATGACCACCGCCCGGTTATGCTTTCGCTCCGCCTGCCAGCGTGGACTTCTTGATCGCCGCATCCTCCAAGACTCTCAGTTTTCACAAACGCTCCTTCACTCAACGGCTCCCCTCGACTTGACGAAGTGAAGGCGGAGCATACTCCTCCACTCAAGGAGCCGCTGCATTTCATGAACGCTCCTCCACACTTCCTTCGCCAAGGGAGGCCTCGGAAGTGCTTCCTCCACTTAGGTGAACTGCATGGGCCGAAAATAGCCCCTGATAAGAAGAGTATTCGCAATTGTGGTTAAGAAATGCGTATCTTTATGTAATGAATGAACGCTTTTCTTCCGTATTCTTTTTTATAAATTGACATTACAGCAAAATACACGCAGTTAGAGTGGTAGCATGGTTTCCTTAAGCCGCTAGAGTTAGCGAAACCCCCGCTTCAAGTCTGGCAACAGTTGCGCCCAGGCATAGCCTCCTATATACTTTCTGTGCCCGCTCGAAGGAAGCAGAGCCTCCGTCCGCGCTCTCCCACCGGCTGACGCCGTTCCCCAAGAGATGGCGCCACCAGCCCTGGGGAGCGTGAAGGCAGTTCGTCTTGGATCGCCGCAGGCCGCAGTCGATGTGCGCGTTGTGTTCCCGTGATTGAAGAACTTGTGCGTGTTCTCGTGATGCCATGGCCTACTGCTGTGTTCCAAAGTGCAAATCTGATGCGAAACGTAAGGTACCGGGCATTTAGTTTCATGAAATTCCTAGTGACAGTGAAGCGAGGGCAGCCTGGTGGAAAGCCATCGCTAGGAAAGACTGGATGCCTAACATGACATCATGCTACTCCGTTGTGTGCAGCCGACATTTTCTCCTGACGGACTACAAAGAAGGATGTAAAACTCGAAAACTCAAGAGGAGTGCAACTCCCAGCGTGTTCGACGACTACCCGGAGTACATGTAGCCGAAGCCGAAGAAACCGCGGAGTGATGCGGCTGCGAGGAAACGAGCGCTTGCTACTGATAACGCTGCTGCGCGGCCTCTCGAGACAGGGACTGCAACAGGCCTTTTTGTTGGAGCCAATGAAGACACCGTGCCTGCGGATGGACTTACCTCAAGTTTTAGCTCTCCGGGTCCTGCAGAAGTTCCGTGCTTCACCGTGCCACTAAAAGTTGAGGTGGATGCTCCTTCTGAACCTACCTCAAAGCACGAAGTATTTCTGTTTTAGAACGTCAGAAATTCAGACGAAAGGAGCGCGATTTAAAGACGCAAATACAACGGCTTCGTCAAACAATTGACAAATATAAAGAAGAACTGAAGCAATTAAAAAAGACTGCGATTTGACTGCTTTTGCCAACGTAGTTGAAGCTGCGCGAGAAAAGCACGTAGGAACCTGCATCTTCGTTGACCAGGTGAACAATTTCACCAAAATCAGACCTACTTACTCCGAGGTTACTGTTCGTAATTGCATCGTGTAGAGAAATTTGTCAACAAAGGCATATGAATTTATAAGAAGGGAAAATCTCTTGAAGCTTCCAAGCAGGGCCACGTTACAGAGGTTTCTGGGCGTGACTACTGGCGAAGTGGGATTTACAAGTCTCGTGAAAGAGCGTCTGAAAGCGGAACTAGAAAATCTGAGCCCCCAGCAAGCGAAAGTGTGTTCTCTGGTTGTTGACGAAATGAGAATACGGCAACGCCTGCAATACAACAAGCAGAGAGATGCCTTCGTTGGAGAGGTGGACTTGGGTAAGGATTGTGGAACACCAACAATAGGGGAACCAGTCCTAGCAAATTCACTGTTGTGTTTTATTTTGTCAGGGCTCTCTGTGCGCATTCGAATACCCGTGGGGTATTTTTTCACCAAGAACTGCACTGGACAGCCACTGTTCATGCTGACGAAATATGTGCTAAAGGAAGTGGAGACAGCTGGCTTCATTGTAATGCGCATTGTGACGCACAATCACAAAATTAATTTCCTTGCTTTGGAAATGCTTTGCAGTGGGAAACTGCAGCATTCTATAAAGCATCCCCAAGATCCCGACCGAAAGTTGTTCATCGCCTTTGATCAATGCCATCTGATAAAGAATATCAGGTCGCAGTTCCTGGCCCGAAACATGGGACAAAACGGTGAAGTTACATCCTCTCATGTGAAGAGCCTGTACAAGATGCAACAGGGGAGTGTAATCAAACCTGTACGATTCCTCACACGGAAGCATGTATTTCCATCAAGTATTGAAGCCATGAACGTCCACAAAGCTGTTCAGGTTTTCTCTCCTGCAGTTACAGCAGCGTTGAAACTGTTGCAGGAGCAAGCTGGACACACGTCTGACATCACCTTTGCTGATGCAGGCCCAACAATTGAGTTCATGGACACAGTGCATCGATGGTTTGTCTTAATGGACGTAACTGTGTCCAACACATACACAGGAATATGCCAGACTGCAAGCAGTACGAGTCTGCTTCTGATGAGCGCCTTGTGTGGCTCATGTCATTTTTCCTCGAATACCTTGAAGATTTGAGACGTGACTGCCAGCCAAAGAAGTTCCTCACTAAGGAAACGTATCCTGCACTTATGCTGACTACGATGTCTAATGCTGAGTGCACCAAATACCTACTAGATGTAGTCTCCTTCAAGTTTGTGCTGACGAGGAAATTCTCGTCTGACCCGATTGAATCCTTTTTCGGATGGATAAGAAGGTCAGCAGGAAGTAATGATCAGACTGACGTTCGGTCTGTTTTGTCTTGTGTTAAAAGGCCTTAAAAACTGGCATAATTTCTGCTTCAAAGACCAGTAACGTAGTGGATTCATCAAGCCATGGCTCAGATGCACTTAAAATTACAAGCAAACAGAAAGAAGTTCAAGCAAGTCAGTTTCCTGTAGAAGCTAGGAGGCTTCTTGAAGACCTCCTAAGAAGTCCCGCAAGCTTGCTTCCGACTATGGACACTGCAGCGCTTGCTATGGTGGAAGGCTTCGTGGCCCGTGTCATACAAGAAAAGATTGCTTGCAGCTCCTGCATTTCAGTTGTCACAAAGCCAGCGTCCTCAGCCCCCATTGACAGTCTGCATGATTATGCACCAAAACAGAGGTGGGCTACTGTACCCCTCAAGTGAGCTTGTTCATGTTTTGTACGCGCTAAAAAAGTACAGTAAACTCATTTTAAACAAGCGCAGAGCAATACCAAGGCCTCTGCAGGAAACAGTCAGCAATTCTGTTTCTGCTATGGCAAACAGTGAAGTTTTTAAGCATGTTTGCATTGAGAACCGCTTGCAGTTTCTGGAGCTTGTTTGCATGAAATTTTGCAAGCCTGTGTTCATGAACTGCGCCCTGGGCGTGACTGACAAACACGATGTGAGGAAGGCACTTCACCACAAGCCCTTGTCGAGAAAAGTTCTAAAACTGTGAATTGTGTTTTTGTAGCTGCTTGACTGACTGTACTATTTTTCTTTCATTGATGTTAGGAATTTCCTATGCACCATATGCATCTTCAGAATACCAACAAAATAAAATTTGATGTCCAGAACAAAGTAACAAGTGTTGTCACTTGAGTTTCGGGTTTTACTGCAAAACCGCAAAGAAGATGCGAGGCATGCCGTAATATAGGACTATGGATTAATTTTGATCAGATACGACTCTTCACCGTGGCCGTCAAGACTGCACGCTGGCAGGAAACCTGCCGGCGAGAAAAAGGCCATGTTTTAACGCACACGTACGCAGCATATTTGCCTTTCATATTCGTCAAAATGCGACTTTGAAGCTGCGAAACCAACCCGCAGCTTTGTGCTTCGCAACGTAATGCCGCTAAAGTAAGGAGCCGTCAAGTGGTGCTGTCATGTCGCTTTCTTATATCTTTTTAAAGCGGCGAGGCAGCTACAAATATTGTGGATTCACCTATGAAGCTCTAGGGTATCGGGGACTTAATATCCTTGGGGACAAGTATGAGTTTAGCGCATCAGTTTATCGTGAACACGACGCAGAACGTACACAGACAACGCGATACGCAATCCGCATTCATACGCTTATGTTTACTTGTATGATGTATTTCTGCTCCCGGTAATGCTTGCTGACGATGGTAAAGTTGTTCAGGATGAATATAATAGTGCATTTTTACATTTGCGTCGAAGATATTTATGCTTTCTGGGATGCTCACTGAGTAAGCAGAGAAACTACGCATCGTCTGCACTCCCCAGGGCTGCCGGCGCCCCCTTTCGGCTCGGCTCGAACTAGACGCGACGGTGCAATAGAATGGAAAGCGCGGGCATCGAGCGGGCACAGAAAGTATATAGAAGGCTATGGCCCAGGCCATAGAGAAAGAAGAAGACAAGAGCGGACACTCCGCAAAACCTGGCCTCAGGAAGTGCGTCACGACTACGTAACGAACTAGTGCTCCCACCAAACTTCAGAGGGCGCAAGCGCAAAAAAAAACACAGTTATAATCAATGCAACAGAATTGTTTTCACAAATTAATAATTACACGCCCAAATTTGGTATGTTCTTTTTACATAAAAACGATTTATTCAACACACCTTACGCGATTATTTTTCTTCAGCCGTACTGTCATAAACACCATCTACCCAGCGACAAGCCCATGCATGACTGACAGCGAGAAGCATTCGTCGCTTTCGTCTGCGTCGGCGTTTTCAAGCGTGAGATAACAGGTGAGGCACGTTTTCAAGCGAAGCTTGTTGAATGACATGTTGTTGGTCTTGTTGGGTCATTTTTTCAGAAAACGGTTACGCCTGCGCGAAAAAGACACCATGCAACAAACATAGAAAGATGCACACACACACGTTGCGCTTCGTGTGTGCGAGTTTGTTTCTTACGTGGCGTCTCATTCACGCAGTTGTAACCTTTTTCTGAAGCTTGTTAAGGACTGGGAGGTTCGCTAAAAAGAAAGTTTGTGGCTCTATGCGGCGGTTAGACGGGAACATTGTGCAACGTATGCAGTATAGCAAAGGCGGCACGGCGTCAAGCCGAGGCGACGCGTGCTGCGTCTGCCACGGACGCGAGCGTCTGTGCGCTGAGCATAGCTGGGCAGCTTGGTCATAGGCTCGGTGGCTCGGTGCAAAATATTGAGAATAGTTCGCTGGGCCTCGCATGCTTCACGACGCGTTTCCCGAAGGCTCGGAACACGAATAATTCTTGGTGTGCCGGAGGCAAATCTGGACTAGCCAAGTGGCCATCATCTTCATTTCTTCGCTAGCCTTGTGCCACTAGTGCAAGCTGCCCACAAATTTTTTTTTACGTTTCCAATATGATTTTAACGCACAAATTTCAACTACGATTTTTCTTCCCAATGTACTGCTGATACTGCGTACGCACGAAGGTGTTCTAAAGTTTCCAGGCCGCGATACAATTGCATTACAAGGGATAGCGGCCTGGAAACTTCTGATCTTTGTTCGTGGTCTTGACGTATATCTTTGTAAGTCAGAGTTTTATGGGTCAGAGATGTATCACTGGTTTTGTATTGTGCATCGATTAGCTAATCATTCAAAGGGGTTTGCTGGTACACTTATGACGTGCACATATCTTTTTCGTAATTTGACAGCGAAGCATCCACTTACTAACATTTTCAGACCGCGCTGACGCCATGCCGTCCGGCGGTCCAAGCTACGGCAGCTACTGCTGTGTATCGTGGTGCTTCAACAATGGCAGAACCCACAAGAAGCCTGGGACGAGTTTCTTCCGCGTACCACGGGACGGCAGGTGTGTTAAAGCTTTTGTATGGTTTGCATGTCTGTAGGCTTACTGTTCGTACTTGCTAAGTGAGGGTAACAATAAAAAATCACTATTCAAGCACTTCCCCTTTCAGCTGATAGTTCATTGCCAATGCAGGATGAAAGCATGGATGCAGTATGCTGGACGCGATGATCTCCTGAGTAAGCCGGCCAGCCTATTGTACGCAACGTACAGGGTTTGTAGCGACCATCTTACTGCTCAAAGTTTCATGGACCCTGGGCACACAAGGCTTACAAGAATGGCTGTTCCCAGTGTGCAACCAGCTGCACCATGTAAGTGATTGACTGAAACTCAAATATGTGCAATAGTAGCCACTTGTATTGAATCAGTGGCGACAGTTAACCGTGATAATCTTTGTAGCCGATGGAGAAACCTCACTACAGAAGTAACACTTGGAAAGTCTTAAATTCTGTGAATTGTGGGCTATTACCTTCCTAACAGCAGCTTTACATTTCTGTCATGTTTTGATGCTCTGGACCTGCGCAACTTGTTTTGAAAGACTTTAAAGGGCTATTTCACGTTATCTTCAAGCCTGAGTGCACATGTACGTATACCTTTCATCAGTGAAAGCTGCCACTGTTGATAATTCCAAAAATCACAAATTACTTGTTTCCTAGTTGGTGCCGTCTCTTTTCTTCCACGTTCGACCAATTTATGCGTTTCAAAGAGCTGTTTATGTTTCCCCATGCTACAAGCTTTGTAACTTGTACCAACTGCACATATATGCAGGTTCTCTGAGCGTCGCTTCAAGTAGTGACTGTGACATGGCTGCAGAAGCTGCACTGCAAGGTGCGGATGAGCTTCAGTTTGTGTTATTTTAATCCTCTTACTGACACATTGTCATAATTTCATTTCTTCAGAACCTGCGGTAGAGGCTTCAAAAAGCGGCTCCCACACATTGAGGTGCCCCGATGAACAGGGTGCGTTAGGTGTCGCGATTTCTTTTTTTTTTTACCCAAATTGACTGTTGACCAAACCTCTGCAGGTGGCAGCTCCCTTGTAGCTGGTGAAAGAATTTTCGCTGATTTGGCCTTGCCGGAGAAAACCTTAACCAGTCGTTCAGCTGTCACAAAAGAAACCTGTGTGGCCGGTAAGTTGTATGTTCACTTCAACACCAGAGTGGATTGATATAGAGACTTCCGCAGGCCGCTCGCAAGATTGTTCCGACAGCACTGTCCGAGGCACTGAACAAGCTTCACAAGACCCTCCAGAAGACGTCTCCGCCAACAGCTCCACGCCTGAGTGCCTTAGAGATAATGGTGACTATGCTTTTATTGCAGCAGTTTTTAATGTGCTATTTTATGTTTAGGACATTCTGAGGAAACTATCCTCAAAAGGACAATACGTGTGCACTTACAAAATGTAGGGGTGGGCTCTCAGTGATTTTCATTTTTTTGTGCATTGTCAACATTGTGAATGGTTTGTTTTTGGGTAGCGGAATCGAAAACTTTGTATCACAGAAAGTTGTGCACCTTGGGTCTGAAAGAGCGAGGAAAGTGCTCGTATGGGATTAGTTGTTCTTCGGTTTTACATCAATTTTTTTGTTTATTGCAGTGCGTTCCTGTGTGCCAGCGACAATGTCTCCATCAATGAAGTACAAGCAAACCATTAAACATCTGCAAGCCAAAGTAGCAGCACAGCGGAAAACTATCAAAAGACTGCAGAGACAGCCTCACCAAGCACCGTCATCGACTTCGAAGGCCCTTGAAGTTATCCGACCGCACGTCACCGAGGAGGTTTTTAAACTTCTTTCTGCACATGTTCGCTTGAGGCCCAAACGCAAGGGCAAGCGGTTTCCCGTGTGGTTCGAGAAATTCGCTCTTCACTTAAACTTCCGAGGTCCGCGAGCATACCGATTTCTGGCTCCATATTTTTCTTTGCCCTCCCGGCGTTCATTAAGGAGGTGGCTAGCTAATGTAAAGATGACTCCAGGCATAATTCCAGGAATCCTTACTTCCATTGCAACAAATACTCATGCTTGGAATGAACGGGACCGAGTGTGCGCTTTAGTTTTCGACGAAATAACACTCAAAAAGAATTTGTACTATGATACTTCAAGAGATGTTGTCCAGGGTTTTACAGATGATGGCACTCATCGCACTTCAACCATCGCTGATCGAGCACTGGTTTTTCTGCTTGTTGGTGTTTCGAGAAAGTGGGTTCAACCGGTTGCTTTTACTATAGGGCACACATCAACACCATCATCTGTTATGCATAACTTGCTGGTGTCACTCATTTTGGAGCTTAGGAGCATTAATATTGCAGTGAAAGCAGTCATTTGTAACCAGGGCAGTTCAAATGTAAGTCTCGCTAACCAACTAAGAGTGACTGTAGCAAAGCCTTTTTTTGAAGTTAATGGTGAGCGGGTATATTACATTTTTGATGTTCCGCATTTAATTAAAACAACGCGCAATAATGTCCAAGCACACAAGTTATACATTGGGGATGACATCGTTAACTGGTCGCACATTGTAAGCCTTTACCAATCCTCACATGAGTTGCGGTTGCGATTGGCTCCAAAGTTGACTGAACGGCACGTTCATCAGAAACCTTTTTCTAACATGAAGGTCAGCAGAGCAACTCAGGTCCTCAGTGCATCAGTTTCGATTGCTATCACGGCAATGGTGTATGCGAAGGTGCTGCCTGCCTCGGCCATCACTACAGCTCAATTTTGTGATCGTATGGACAGGATTTTCGATGCCTTGAACAGCTCGAGTAAAAAAAGAACTTCGCAAAAGCTGCGGCATGCAATCATGAAAAATGATTCAGAGCTGATTGACTTCCTCCGAGGCCAGCTTCCCTGGATTGCATCATGGCAGTTTGTTGGCAGACGTCAACCACAAACCATCGTAGGTTGGCAAATTACAATTCAGGCAATTTGTCAACTATGGGACGACCTCTCCAAAAATTACAATTTTGAATACCTGTTAACACGCAGGCTTCAACAGGATCCTCTGGAGAACATATTTGGCCACATTAGGCAAAAACAGGGTTGCAACACTAACCCCAATGTAGCACAATTTATTTGTGGCCTGAAGCACATCTGCATAAGAAAACTCTTCAAGCTGTCAGAATACGGAAATGTCGAGGATGATGAATGTGACCTCCTCCAAGAGCAGCTCTCGCCATTCTCCCTCACCAGTGCGTCTCTTGTGAATAATGAGGAGTGTGCACAGCCACAGCCTGACGACTTTCCCGCTCTAGACGATCTCTCTGAACTTGCGACAAACATTCACTCCCATATTATCGATGACTCCGCTGCATATTATGTAGCTGGTTTTCTCATCAAACACTTCCTTCGGAATGCATGTGACGGTTGCAGTTGCCCACAGTCACTGAAAGACGACAGTGAGACGCTTAAGAGTACCCACCAGTATTTCACAATGCTCAAAGCATACCACGTCCCCAGCAAACTTTTTGGGAATCTCACTGTGCCATCAGAAGCAGCTTTTGCATACGTACAACAACTTGAATCTCACTTTCTTGCCATAATTGAGGCCACTGCACATCACCTGAAAGTGTGCGATGTTTTGTATCACCATCTGTCGAGTGTTGGCGATTTTCATTTCTGCTCTGCTGGGTGTCGCGCGAAGTTTCTGAAAATGTTTTGCCGGGTTCGTTTATGTTGGCATGTGCGTTTTGTGAACCGAAACTTAGACAGGGTTAGGTTCCAGTCTTCAATCTCGGGCATACAGCTTGACAAGTTCAAAGGTTAGCAATTAGCGGCGGGTTTACACTAAAGTATTCGAGTTGAGCCGAATCCTGCAATAGCTTTGTTATGTTATTACTTCGTTACAACAGACTTCATTATGGTCTTATATGCTTATATTCAGTTCAACTGGACTAACCACTCCTTCGTTGCATTCATTGTTTTGGTTACCCGCTATGAGGAGTACGAACACTGTGTATTCGCTCAAAGTGATTTGCATAACCTTAAAAAGAATTTTGGGTATCCTGTCTGTATTTTTGTAGCAAATGCGGGCGAACTGTACACTTTACTGTGGGTCGCTTGGTCACTGTGCATGCTTTATCTCTCCAGCTCAAGTAATATATCGATAACAAAACCGCTTGTTGAAATGTCTTCGAGCGGGTAAGGAACACAGTATGAAGTGGGCACGGTTCATGTTATCACGCTTTTCGTATTTTAGCTTCTCATCAACCTCCTCATCTTGCCCATCAAAATTTTCAAAAGAATACCCAAACTTGTAGCGTTTGATGGGGCTGCGGACGCTGCCATTTTATTTTTATATAGCTTGTGAGTGATAACGTACGATGTAGAGCCTTTGTGAAAAATAATGAGCCAAAGTGGTTTCCTTCTGCTATTTATCAGCCCTGTAATACCGCTCTCGTAGCACCAATTAAGGTCCACAATTCTGGATAAAGTGATGACTACAATCTATTTTAGCTCGCAAGCGTCACAGCAACACCCAGACGCAAATCACTTGGGATCTTAAGTTTTTGATGAAGGCGACGCATAACAAAAGCCACAAGACCTGCCAGTGTTGTAGCATAGTTTGTATTTCACGTAGTGAGCAAGCTGCAAAGCCCTACCTTTCTGAGGACAAGCAGGCATCAAGTCTGCTTTTTTTCATTTTGGACTAGCTGTTCTTAAGCACAGCCAGCACACTGTACCTTCGCCTTTCTGCTATATTGTGTCGTGTGGTTTCTGTGCGCTCTTTTTTTCTATGCATTATTTCGGTTAAGCCCAGGCGTGATTCGCGACTTCATTGCTGTGTATATGTCACTTCTTCCTTCTTCATCAGCATTGTGCGCTGTGTTTTTGCCATAGATCCTTACTTACCCACTGGCCCGGTGTGTCATACTTCACCAGCTTCTCGGCTTATGCCAACTCTAGCGATGTGTGCGTTGTCTGTGTTCTCTATGTATTTGTTACAATATTTGTTACAATTTATTTGTAAGGCGAGATGCATTTGTTGTCTACCTTTGTCATATTGTGCTTTTTATATTCTCATACTCTACCTTGCCTTTGAATAAAACATTGCGGATGCTCTGTTTCTTTGACTGATATATACATTGATCACTAGTTCCAAAAGAAAAACACAAGCGCGATGAATAAAACCGTAGTGAATTATCATTACCTGCATCTCTTTTTATTATAACTTAATCGAAATAAAAATTACGTCACGACCGATTCGCACGAACCACTGAACAAAACAAAACAGGGAATCGCTAAATCAAAACGACCTACAAAAACTATCCATTTGGGCGATGAATAGTGGTCTGAAATCATGAACTTTCGTCATAGCCAAACGTCGGTTATGCAAAGTAATTCAAAATTTGCGCCAGTGAAACCGGAAGCGCACGCCACTTGCTCTCATCAACCACTAGGTGTGCAAGAGTCGATTGGGCCGCTGGGGTCTATGGGAGTGTCCACTCTTCACCTTTTTTTATTTCTCTATGCCCAGGCAGCAGCTCATGGTGTTTTGTCTGCTGCTGAACGTTTCTACGTGCTTAGTTTATTTCGTCTCGTATGCGTCTAATAAATGTAGTTTATATTTACGGTAGTGTCTGAGTGCGTGTTTGAGACCCTGCTTTCGCCGGGGTGACTAACGAACTACGTGAGTGATGGCAGGAAGCAGGACATATATTTTGTTGCTTTGTTTACTTTCGCTATCCTGAGAGCCTTCTGCTCAATAGTGTAGCCACCGAACGTGTAACACGGTGGAGTGAGTAATTTCTACTTTATATCACATTATATTGGTGTGCTTTTAGAATTCACCCCCGACAAAGATTACTTGCACGTGAATTCGTTTTCGCTGCGGGAGTACGTGAACAGTTCCTGATTTCAGGGGACTGTGCTATGTTCATTTTTCTCATTTACTGCGAATTGCAACGTGGCACTTTCGTAGTAGTTCCTTTGCATGTAATACAATGTAATACATGTATTACATGTAATACATGTAGACAATGCTCGCAACTTATATTCAAGGTTACACCAGAGTAGAGTTGATTTGATTGATATGTGGGATTTAACGTCCCATAACCACCATTTGACTATGAGAGACGCAGGGTAGCGTTAAAAAGTAGGCATGGTACACTCGTGGCTGAGCGTTTGAATCAGACTGCTATGCAAATTAAGAAAAGCGATCGTGTGCCTTTTTTCAGCCAATGGCGAAAACATCATTTTAAAGTTGTTTTCTTCAATTAGCAGCATATATAGTCGGTTAACAATGCGTGTTTGTGTTTTTGTGTTTCAATTTTAACATTTTAATCTTCCAAGGATGCCTGAGTAAGCAGTTATTTTTTCACTCTTGTTTTCGCCCTGCATTTGTGGATGCTCTAATATGACAGATTCTAATAGACGTAACTTTTATATCTCTGTAGCTTGCGTCTCCAAGTTCACACAGCGGCCCCCTGTTAGAATTCTTGTCCCGTCTCCTTTACCTGCAAGCTCAGAAGCACATTCGTTAATGAACGAATGTCCTTTGCACTAATTTTTTGGCTTTTATTTTTAGAATATGATTTCCGGGAATACGTCTTGAAAATAATCGTGGTTTCTGTAATTCATTCTAAAGCATCAGCAGTACATAATTTATAGGAGATATTTTATTCTTTTGGAAATGATAAAATTGAAAGGACTTTTGACTTTTGGCACTGTTTTGTCTTAAAAACGAACGTGGTGGTTCACTGAATCTTGGAGAAAGTGTCGTCAAGAAGCAGAGTATTTCACTCCGATGATTTAACGAAGACCAGAGCAACAAAGTGTGAAAAAAATGCTCAAGAGTATTAGAGACATCGCGGTTAGATCTAGTCAAACCCCTGTAAATGAAATATCCGCTATTGTTGCAACATTAGCATGTCTACACGCTGGAACCACGCCATCTCAGTTTTTTGGAAGGAGAGTAGTGGTGGTGTATATAAAACAAGCATCATTTTTCTAGAACTGCTCTGCTGTAGAATCGGAGAAGTTTTTGTGATTCTGTTTCATCCTGAAAAGACGAACATGGCGATAATTTTGTATTCAAAAATAAACAAAGTAGATAATACGAATGGCAAAAGAAAGCTTTAGTACATTTGGATGAAGAAGAGTCATGTGGCAAACACAAGCGTGCAACTGGAAATTGCGCATTAATCAAGCATATGCAGCTGACACACTGTCGAAATAAATTTCGAGATTTTAAGACATCATAGATAAGATCGAGGTAGTAGACAAGACAGCGTGTCTTTTGCAGTGCAGCTGCACGTATTCACTGCAGATTTCGTCCTTTTTTTTTACAGTCGTGAAAGCTCTGCAATGCATTGCGAATACGGCACGTTTTAGGAAACCTTTCCTCTGTGTTCTTCCATCGGCAGCCTGGCCCCTGCACAAAAGAGGCAAGACATAATGTTAGAAAAACGTAATAGCTAGAACACCAAAGCCGCATTTTTTTATTTCTCGGGATGCAATGATTCATTATATTTCTTGCGTTAAAGAACCGACATGGTTGAGTTATTGAGCGTTGCCTATTTTGACACATGTTTTATCTCAGGCACTTGGGCAGTCACCAGGCATATGGTTACGTAATTCGATAACCTAATTAGACGAATCAATGGCGTAGCCAGGAATATCTCTTTGAGGGGTGGGGTTCAACCATAAAAAAACAGTCTTCTAATGTATCTGCTTTGCATCTATTTCGTATGTTTCCGTTTCTATAGGCCACTCTATGCATTCTTGCGTGCGTGCACGTTTCACAGAGCACAAGCCTCTGCTTGATTCCCTAAAGCTGGGTGTGGTTGTTTATTGGTATTGTGAGCTGCATAGACACAGTATATCGAAGCTATGTTTCACGCGTACTAGCAACAACTGCACACGTATTGGGCCCAATTGCATTGTATTTTGTTCTTTCTCAACTGTCTCTAATAGTGATTTGACCTGAGCAATGGGAAAATTAACAAAAAAAAACAAGAAAAGGAAAGCTTACGTTCTCGTAGATACAGACGATCATCTAACGAAAGTGTGCTTGGCCGTATATTTCGGCTAGGGCAGCAAAAATTTACCGGAGAGGAAGCCGCTCAGGAATATGGTGAATGCAGCGCATCGAAAGTTTGTTATTACGTTTCTTCTCAGCTTGTTTGTCAAGCTTTCGCGCCAAGCTTTAAATGGTGTGGTGTGCAAGCTTCATCGAAACACTTGAAAGCACTGACATCCGCAATAAGTCTTGGAGCACTCGCACGACGAGTTTACGCACGCCAGAAGGCAGGTAATCCACTGGCTCATTTACGAAACACAACACATCACGGCACTAGTGAGCACTCCGCTTGACACCACGCCCGCCTGTCCCGGCGTTACAGTAGCCGTTGTCGAACCGTTACAAGACAGCTCCGTAGTGAACGTGCACCATCGCTCTTGAAAGAACGCGGCGGTGGCAGCCAAATTAATCGATCAATGCCGTCAGAGCGAGACGGGCTCCGCTACGAACGCGATGCTGGCGCACAATTTTCACTCGAGGGACGATTCAAGGTAGCTCGTTCGCTTCCTTGGAAATCTCGAGGAATCGCCCAAGATTTTCTCAAGTGAAGAAAGCGTTTCAAGTGAAGGGCGGTTTTTGAATGGAAAAACGCCACTCAAGGAGCGTTTCGAGTGAAGGGTTGAGTCGAGGAGCGTTTGTGAATACGGGCCTTAGGCCCGTATTCACAAACGCTCCTTCACTCAAGGGCTCCCCTCGACTTGACGAAGTCAAGGTGGAGCGTGCTCCTCCCCTCAAGGTGCCGCTGCGTATCATGAATGCTCCTCCACACTTCCTTCGCCAAGGGAGGCCTTGAAAAAGCTCCCTTCACTTGAGTGAACTGCGTGCGCCGAGAAAAGCGCCTCATAACGAGAGTATTCGCAATTGTGGTTAAGGATTGCCTATCTCTGTACATAAAAGAACGCTTTTTCTAGTTATTCTTTTTTCTAAATTGACATTACAGCAAAATACGTGCATTTAGAGTGGTAGTGTTGTTTCCCTAAGCCTTGTGCTGATAGAGTTAGCGAAACCCTGCTTCAAGTCTGGCAACAGTCGCACCCAGGTAGCTGAACGAACAGCTGTTGGCATTTCGTCTGCTGCTGAACGTGTCTACCTACTTAGTTTATTTTGTCTTGTATGCGTCTATTAATTGGAGTTTATATTTACGGTAGTGTTTGCGTGTGTGACGTTTGAGAGCCTACTTTCGCCGGGGTGACTAACGAACTACGTGAGTGATGACAGGAAGCGCAATAGATGGTTTGTTGCTTTGTTTACTTTCGCTTTACTGAGATCCTTCTGATCACTAATGTAGCCACCGAATGTATAACGCGGTGGAATGAGTATTTTTTTACTATATATGACATTATGTAGGCGTGCTTTTAGCATTCACCACCGCATTATGTATAAGGATTACTCGTACGTATATTCGTTCTCGCACAGTTCCTAATTTGAGGGGCCTGTGCAATGTTTATTTTTCTCATTTAGTGCGAATTTCACCGTGGCGCTTTCGTAGTTGTTCCTCTGCGTATAATAGGACATTTGAAAGACATTGCTCCCAATTGATATTCAAGGTTATACCAGGGTAGCGTTAAAAACTAGGCATGTTATACTCGTGGGTGAGCGTTCGAATTAGACTGCTACGCAAGTTAAGAAAAGCGATCATGTGCCTTTCTTTCACTATTGGCGAAAAATACATTTTAAAGTTGTTTTCTTCATTTAGCAACATATATAGTCGGTTAACACGGACTGGTGTGTGTGTGTGTGTGTGTGTCAACTTTAACACTTTAAGCTTCCAAGGAATAAGTTATTGTTTTTCTATTTGTCTGCATTTGTGGATGCGTCTAATTTGACAGTTTCGCATAGACGTAACCTTTAAGTTTGTGTAGCTTCCGTCTCCAAGTTCACACAGCGGCAACGTCTTAAATTTTTTTCCCGTTTCCTTCATCTGCATGCTCAGAAGCACATTCGTTAGTGCATGAATGACCTTCGTGATAATGTTTTGGATTTTATTTGCAATACAACTACTGGAAATATCTGTTGAAAAGGATCATGGTGTCTGTGCTGCATTCCAGAGCCCCGGCACAACATAAATTATAGGGGATGTTTTATTTTTTTTTTGGAAATCATAAAATAGAAGCCGCGTCTGACTTTTGGCGCTGTTCTGTTTTAAAAACTATCCTGTGGGTTCTCTCAACCTTCGTGAAAGTGTCGTCAAGAGCAGCGTATATTATTCTGCTGATTTATTGAAGACCAGTACAAAAAAGCGGTGAAAAATGCTCAAGAGTATTGCAGTCATCACGGATACATCTGGTCAGAACCCTGTAAATAAAATATCCGCTATTGCTGCATCATTAGCAAGTCTACCAGTTAGAACCACGCCATCTCAGCTCCGTGGAAGAGGAGTGGTCCTGCTTTATATCAAACAAGCTTAATTTTCCTAGAACTGCTTTCCTGTAGAATCGGAGAAGTGGTTTTTGCAGTCCTGTCTCATCATGAAAAGACAAACACGACGATAATTATATATTGATAAATGAACAAAACAGAAGTTGTGAATGGCAAGTGGACCTTTATTACATGTGGCTGATGAGGAGCTACGTGGCAAACATAAGAATGCAAATTAAAAATGTTCATCAATCAAACATATGCAACCTACACACTGTAAAGATAAAGTACGAGCTCGGAGGACATCATGAATAAGATTAAGGAAGTAGACGCCATAGCGCGCCTAATGCAGTGTAGCTACACGCATTCACTGCTGTTTTTGTGCTTTTGTATATAGTCGTGCAAACTCTGCAATGCATTGATAATACGGCAGATTTTAGCAGGCCTTTTCTCTGTGTTCTTCTGTCGCAGCTGGTCCCCTGCACAAAAGAGGCAAGAAGTACTATTAGAAAAACGTAATAGCTTGGATACAAAAGCCGCATTTTTCTTTAATTCTAGCGGTGCACACATTCATTAGTATGCCTCGCGTTCAAGAACAGACATGGTTGAAGTATTGAGCTTTGGCTATTTTGACACATGTTTGGCTCAGGCACTTGGGCAGCTGACCAGGTATATGGGTATATAATTTCAATATCTAATTGCACGAATCAGTGCCATAGCCAGCAATTCTTCTTCGGGGGGTAGGAATCGGGTTAAATTAAAAAAACAATCTCATTATGTATCTGCTGTATTTATATTTCATATGTTTGCGTTTTCATACGACACTCGACGCACGTTTGCGTACATGCACGTTTCACAGAGCATGATCATCTGCTTGATCCCCTAAATGTGTACTTGGTTGTTCATTGGTATTGTGAGCTGCATAGACACTGTATAAAGAAGCTATGTTTCACGCGTAGTAGCTACAGCACCACACTCATTGCGCCCAATGTATTATGGTGTGCTTTTCCTAAACTGTCTTTAATAGTAATCTCACCGAAGCAGAAAAAAAATAAAAAAACACAGGAGAACTTACCTTCTCATTGGTACAGATGGTTGTCTAATGGAGGTGTGCTTCGTCGTAAATTTCAGCTAGGGCAGGAAAGGTTCACCGGAGAGGAAGCCACTCTAAAGTACGGTGAACCCAGCGCATCAAAAGTTTGCTATGCCGCTTGCTTGTCAAGCTTTCGCACCACGCTTGAACTGATGTGGTGTGCGAGCTTCATCAAAACACTTCAAAGCACTGGCATCCGCAGTAAGTCATGGAGCACTCGAACGAGGAGTATACGCACACCCGAAGGCAGGTAATCCACTGGGTCATGCACGGAACGCAACACATCATGGCACTGGTGAGTGCTCCTCTGGACACCACGCCCGCTTGTCCCGGCGCCACAGTAGCCGTTGCTGAACCGTTCGAAGACAGCTTCGTAGTAAACGCGCACCGTCATTGTCGAAAGAACGCGGCGGTGGCAGCCAAATTAATCGATCAACGCCGTCAAAGCGAGACGGGCTCCGCCATGGACGCGATGCTGGCGCAAACATTTCACTCGAGGGACGATTCAAGGTAGCTCGATCGCTTCCTTGACAATCTCGAGAAAACGCTCAAGATTTTCTCAAGTGAAGGAAGCGTTTCAAGTGAAGGGCGGTTTGTGAATGGGAAAACGCCACTTAAGGAGCGTTTCGAGTGAAGGGTCGAGTGGAGAAGCGTTTGTCAATACGGGCCTTAGGCTCATATTCACAAACGCTCCTCGACTCGACCCTTCACTCGAAAAGCTCCTTAAGTGGCGTTTTTCCATTCACAAACCGCCCTTCACTTGAAACGCTTCCTTCACTTGAGAAAATCTTGAGCGTTTCCTCGAGATTGTCAAGGAAGCGATCGAGCTACCTTGAATCGTCCCTCCAGTGAAAAATTTGGGCCAGCATCGCGTCCATGGCGGAGCCCGTCTCACTTTGACGGCGTTGATCGATCAAGTAGGCTGCCACCGCCGCGTTCTTTCGACAATGACGTTGCGCTTTTACTACGGAGCTGTCTTCGAACGGTTCAGCAACGGCTACTGTGGCGCCGGGACAAGCGGGCGTGGTGTCAAGAGGAGCACTCACCAGTGCCGTGATGTGTTGCGTTCCGTGCATGAGTCAGTGCCTTCGGGTGTGCGTATACTCCTCGTGCGAGTGCTCCATGACTTACTGCGGATGCCAGTGCTTTGAAGTGTTTTGATGAAGCTGGCACATTGCATCAGTTCAAGCGTGGTGCGAAAGCTTGACAAGCAAGCGGCATAGCAAACTTTTGATGCGCTGGGTTCACCATACTTTAGAGTGGCTTCCTCTCCGGTGAACCTTTGCTGCCCTAGCCGAAATTTACTACGAAGCACACCTCCGTTTGACGACCATCTGTACCAATGAGAAGGTAAGTTCTCCTGTGTTTTTTTATTTTTTTCCTGCTTCGGTCAGATTCCTATTAAAGACAGTTTAAGAAAAGCACAACACAATACATTGGGCGCAATGAGTGTGCTGCTGTAGCTACTACGCGTGAAACATAGCTTCTTTATACAGTGTCTATGCAGCTCACAATACCAATGAACAACCAAGTACACATTTAGGGGATCAAGCAGATGATCATGCTCTGTGAAACCTGCATGTACGCAAAAGTGCGACGAGTGTCGTCTGAAAATGCAAACATATGAAATATAAATACAGTAGATACATAATGAGACTGTTTTTTTAATTTAACCCCATTCCTACCCCCCGAAGAAGAATTGCTGGCTATGGCCCTGATTCGTGCAATTAGATATTGAAATTATATACCCATATGCCTGGTCAGCTGCCCAAGTGTCTGAGCCAAACATCTGTCAAAATAGTCAAAGCTCAATACTTCAACCATGTCTGTTCTTGAACGCGAGACATACTAATGAATGTGTGCACAGCTAAAATTAAAGAAAAAAGGGACTTTTGTATCCAAGCTATTATGTTTTTCTAATATTATTTCTTGCCTCTTTTGTGCAGGGGACCAGCTGCCGACAGAAGAACACAGAGAAAAGGCCTCCTAGAATCTGCCGTATTATCTATGCATTGCAGAGTTTGCACGACTGTATACAAAAGCACAAAAACAGCAGTGAATACGTGCAGCTACACTGCATTAGGCGCGCTATGGCGTTTACTTCCTTAATCTTATTTATGATGTCCTCCGATCTCGTACTTTATCTTTACAGTGTGTAGGTTGCATATGTTTGATTGATGAACACTTTTCATTCGCATTATGTTTGCCACGTTGCTCCTCATCAGCCACATGTAATAAAGATACATTTGTCATTCACAACTTCTGTTTTGTTCATTTATCAATACATAATTATCGTCGTGTTTGTCTTTTCATGATGAGACAAAACTGCAAAAGCCACTTCTCCCGGTTCTACACGAAAGCAGTTCTAGGAAAATTAAACTTGTTTTATATAAAGCAGCACCACTCCTCTTCCACGGAACTGAGATGGCGTGGTTCTATTTGGTAGACTTGCTAATGATGCAGCAATAGCGGATATTTTATTTACAGGGTTCTGACCAGATGTATCCGCGATGACTGCAATACTCTTGAGCATATTTCACCGCTTTGTGGCACTGGTCTTCAATAAATCAGCGGAATAATATACGCTGCTCTTGACGACACTTTTTCGAAGGTTGATAGAACCCACAGGATAGTTTTTAAAACAGAGCAGCGCCAAAAGTCAGACGCGGCTTCAATTTTATGATTTCCAAAAAAAAAAAACATCCCCTATAATTTATGTTGTGCCGGGGCTTTGGAAAGCAGCACAGACACCACGATCCTTTTCAACAGGTATTTCCAGTAGTTATATTGCAAATAAAATCCAAAACATTAGTGCGAACGTCATTCATGCACTAACGATTGTGCTTCTGAGCATGCAGATGAAGGAGACGGGAAAAAAATTTAAGACGTTGCCGCTGTGTGAACTTGGAGACGGAAGCTACACAAATATAAAGGTTACTTCTATGCGAATCTGTCAAATTAGACGCATCCACAAATGCAGGGCAAATATAAAAACAATGCAAAAACAATAACTTATTCCTTGGAAGTTTAAAATGTTAAAGTTGACACACACACGCACACACCAGTCCCTGTTAACCGACTATATATGTTACTAAATGAAGAAAACAACTTTAAAATGTATTTTTCGCCAATAGTAAAAGAAAGGCACACGATCGCTTTTCTTAACTTGCGTAGCAGTCTAATTTGAATGCTCAGCCACGAGTATAACTGGCCTAGTTTTTAACGCTACCCTGGTATAACCTTGAATATCAGTTGCGAGCAATGTCTTTCAATTTCCCTATTATACGCACAGGAACAACTACGAAAGCGCCACGGTGAAATCCGCAGTAAATGAGAAAAATAAACATTGCACAGGCCCCTAAAATCAGGAACTGTGCACGTACTCCCGTGGCGAGAACGAATTTACGTACGAGTGCGTAAATAACATAATGCGGTGGTGAATGCTAAAAGTGCGCCAACACACTGTGATATATAGTAAAAAATATTCATTCCACCGCGTTCTACATTCGGTGGCTACATTAGTGATCAGAAGGCTCTCAGTAAAGCGAAAGTAAACAAAGCAACAAACCATCTATTGCGCTTCCTGTCATCACTCACGTAGTTCGTTAGTCACCCCGGCGAAAGTAGGCTCTCAAACAACACACACGCAAACACTACCGTAAATATAAACTGCAATTAATAGACGCATACAAGACAAAATAAACTAAGCAGGTAGACACCTTCAGCAGCAGACGAAATGCCATCAGCTGTTCGTTCAGCTGCCTGGGTTCGACTGTTGCCAGACTTGAAGGAGGGTTTCGCTAACTCTATCAGCACAAGGGTTAGGGAAACAACACTACGACTCTAAATGCACGTATTTGGCTGTAATGGCAATTTAGAAAAAAGAATAACTAAAAAAGGCGTTTTCTTCATGTACATAGATAGGCAATTCTTAACCACAATTGCGAATACTCTCGTTATCAGGCGCTTTTCTCGGCGCATGCAGTTCACTCAAGTGAAGGGAGCATTTCCGAGGCCTCTCTTGGCGAAGGAAGTGTGGAGGAGCGTTCATGAAACGCAGCGGCACCTTGAGTGGAGGAGCACGCTCCACCTTGACTTCGTCAAGTCGAGGGGAGCCCTTGAGTGAAGGAGCGTTTGTGAATACGGGCCATAGTCTACTGAAAAAAAATGTCCAGAGCATTCCGCGCATCGCACATTGGCGCGGATATAGCTTATTGGGATCACCTCAAAGAACAGCGGCGTCACCATTGCAGTGCGTCGGGCAGGAGACTTCGCGCCCGTATGTACAAAAATGCTTCATTGTTAATCCAAAAAATACGCATTGTCCACCACGATCTTCGCTCTCCCTCTGTTATGCGGGCATGGCAAGAGGAGCTCGTTGAACGATACCAACGTACTACGCACGTTTCTATTCGCTCTCCGATGCAGCTTGGCGCTGTAGGCGTGCACCATGTGTGCACCCTGAGGGGCTGAGGTATGCACGCAGAGGTCTGCTTCGTCCAACAGGCTCGCCTGCCCACTTACTAAACTCTACCGCGCCAGCTACTGTGGGTACACATGACTTTCAGGCGTTCACTCTGTACTTTCAGACAATGGCTCAGTCTTTTGCTGGTGTCAGTTATGCAGGATCCCTGTCTTCACATCCTCTGTTGAAAGGCTTACCACATGATTCGAATATGCCATACGACGTTCTGCTATCACCACTATCCGACGACGAAAGAAAGGGTGCATTGGATGCAATAAACAAGGATTCGGCCCCCGGGCCTGACCGGCTCACTGCAGCGTTTTATGTACAGGTCTAGCCTATCATTGGTCCATTTATGTGCCGGGTCATTCGTAAGTGTTTCCGTGACGTCACCTTTCCAACCTCATTCCACAGAGGCCGTATAACACCAGTCCACAAGAAAGACCAAATGTCCACGCGACCAGAAGATTGGCACCCTATTACCCCGCCTAATGTAGATAACAACTTCTTGGCCAACATTCTGGTGCGCCGAATCAGACCGTCTCTTCCCACCAAGTATGTTCTGTTCCAGGCCGAGAAATACACACTCATACGTAATTTACGCGAGTCATCGCTTACTACACAACTCGCCAAAGTGCAAAATTTAGGATTGTTGATTTCTTCAGATCAGTAGAAGGCTTTTAAATGCGAAGCATTTCTTAGCGAACGTCGGCGACCTTGAGTCTATCTATCTATTCATTTATCTATCTATCTATCTATCTATCTATCTGTCTGTCTGTCTGTCTGTCTGTCTGTCTATCTATCTATCTATCTATCTAGCCACCTACGACTTTTAGCTCTCCTGGCCGTTTCAATAATAGTATCGATACGAAACTTGGCTTAGCATAACATGACTGAATGAAAAACATATTTGACTAGTCGTAACATGAAAATCATGACAACTATGTCATGAATGTCATTATTTACATTTCATTGTCCTGCAGCTCTTGCGGTGGTTTCGTTCAAATGGCATGTTGCGAAACTGGTGTGACATGATTGCATACCGAACACAAGTGACTGACCCTAACATGAAAATCATGACTAGTGTGTCGTGTAACCACATGACTACATGCAACGCTCATGATGCACTCGCGGCCATTTCGCTAGCGTCACATATACCAAATTCGGTATTACGGGACATGAAAGGAAGACCTTTCCATCATGTCATTAGTTTATTAACATTTCACGTATTTGTGTCTTTTGTACCTCTTGTAGTGTTCTTTTAGAGCATAGTTTGTTTTATAGCCGTTCTTTTCGATCGCGTATCAGTTTTAGTCCTCTGTTATTTTTGTTAACTGCTTCATTTGCCCTCATTTTAATTAAATGCTTGTTTGTGTGCAATCAAATCTCTGTGTCTGCTCAATGAGTGCGTCGGTCAGACTCATTCATCCCCACACGTGCAACCCCGCACGGGTCGACCGACCTGCAAATAAATTTGAAATGCGCCACTTTGAGGCCTTTCTGGCGTCGCAGGCCGAAGCGTAAAGTGGAAGCCTGAGAGTGTGCCGCACGTCGATGTTGGATCGGCAGGGCCTCACCCGAAGTGTGTGACACCCATCCTTATTGTTCTGTCTCTCCTTCGCGCGTTTTCCTTCTCTGGGAATCCAGTCAGTTACCCTTAATGACATGCGCTTATCCTGTCTATTTGCTACGTGCCCAGCCCATGTCTTTCTTCATCTTGATTTCGACTACAATGTCCCTAACACCCATTTGTTCCCTGAAACACTCTGCTCTCTTCTGGTACCTTAGGAATACAACTATCGTTTTCCTTTCCATCACTCGCTGCGTCGTCTTCAATTTAAGCTGAACCCTCTTTGTGAGCTTCCACGTTTCCACTCCATATACGTAAGAACTAGCAAGATGCATCTCTCATATTGCTTCCTCCTGAGGGTTAGTAGCAGATTACCATCCATTATTTGAGAATGCTTGCCAAATGTGGTCCATCCCATCCTTACTCTCCTACAGTTATTTTACTGCCATGGTTTGGCTCCGCGATTACTCCTCGTCCTAAGTAAACATACTCATTTACAACTTCCAGCATCTCTCCACTTATCGCAAAGTGCTCCACTTTCAAATTCTTGGCTCAAGTTATGTGGGACACCCTGCGTATGCCTACACAGAGTACATAAGGCTGCTTTTACTTTTCACATTCTCATCTGCTGGCTAAACTAATTGTTAACTGCATAACTTGTAACGTGCTATTAATTTTTTTTTTCAACGAGAATACCCGTGCACCCCATAAACAACCCAGATTTATTGTATTGGCATGCGGCATTGACCACATCGGCCTGAAGTCACTTATAGTAGAGATGAAACACATTATTGATCGAACTAATGCCCAGAAAGTTAAGTAACTCAGAGTGCATGCAAAGCGCGCTCTACACTCATTGCAGCAGTATCGGTATCGGCCTTCGGCAGTCTGATCATCGGCAGCCCTCGCCACGATGGTCTAGTGGCTATAAGGTACTCGGCTGCTGACCCGCGGGTCGCGGGATTGAATCCCGGCTGTGGCGGCTGCATTTCCGATGGAGGCAGAAATGTTGTAGGCCTGTGTGCAAAGATGTGGGTGCACGTTAAAAGAGCCCCAGGTGGTCAAAATTTCCGGAGCCCTCCACTACGGCGTCTCTCATAATCATGTGGTGGGTTTGGGACGCTAAACCCCACATAACAAAAACTGATCATCGGGAGAAAGCGTCTTCTTTTACACACCAGTGGTCACACCTTTCCAGCGCTTTCATTGGTGCTCACGTAAGTTCGCGCGTTCACTAGAGTGCATGTTGCGCGTAATTCTACTAATAATTATTGGGTTTTACGTCTTATACAACCAAGGCATTATCACGAGCGGCGCGGAATCGAAAGGCTCCGGAAATTTTGACCTTGCGCTGTTATTTAACATGCAATCAAATATAAATACATGCGCCTCTATAGTATTACGCCCTTCTCGGCAAGCGGCCGCCGCAGCAGGATTTGCATGTAATATATTGTGAGAAAATCTGGAAGTTTACGAAACAAGGCAGCGCGGCTTGCGCCGAGTTTTTATATGTTTTTGTGGCTTGGACCCAGTCACACCAAATGAAAGAAATGAGGGCGCGTGGTAAAACAGTCGCACAAATCGTCACATGTCAACGCCGCTATTCACGCTATTTCCACCTATACCCACGATTATCCGGCAATTAGTAAAAGTAGAGAGGCCAAAAAATTAAAACGATTTCAAGTACAATGGAAACGTGGTTTCGTTTCAATGGTGAATATAACTTCAGATGCACAATACACGTGGCACTTCTAATAGCTACGCCAATGAAGCATGCAATATTTTCACGACGTCAAAACAGAGGTCTTGCCGTAGAAACTGAGACACCAGAAGCAGGTCGATCTTTTTTAATTAGAACGCGCCAGCGAGTTCTTCTTCTTCGTCCAATTCGTAGTCCTTCGTGGTACATGCACAATTGTTATCGTCTTTCTTGGGTAAGCACGTGACATTTGCCTCCCTCCGAAAGAAGCATCGTCCCGATGCGCAACTTAGGTGCTCTACCAGGCGTATGAAGTGGTCGTACGAAAACGGTAACCGGGAGCTAATTAATTCAATAAATACGGTTTCATACGCATGACGTGCACGACTTCGGGCAAATGCTTTTGGCGCTTAGAACTACAATTAGTGTCGGGAACGACTTCGTAGTTCACGTCGTTCAGGCGTCGCGTGACGCTGTATGGACCAAAGTACCGTCTTAGCAGTTTCTCAGACAGTCCACGTCGACGTATCGGAATCCAGACCCACACTTTGTCGCCTGGTGAGTAGCTAACAAACTTGTGTCGGGTGTCGTAGCGTTGTGCATCTTGATGCTGCTGATGACAGATGCGCACGCGCGCGAGCTGTCTGGCTTCTTCGGCACGCTGAGTGAATTCTTCGGCGTCTACATGGATGTCGTCACACTCATGCGGCAACATGGCGTCCAATGTTGTCGTGACTTCGCGACCATAAATCAGACTGAACGGTGTCATTCCAGTGGTTTCTTGTCGAGCGGTGTTATAAGCAAAGGTCACGTACGGCAATATCTGATCCTAGTTTTTATGTTCCGTGTCAACGTACATACTGATCATCTCTGTGAGGGTCCTATTGAGGCACTCCATCAGTCCATTTGTCTGCGGATGGTATGCAGTTGTTCTCCGGTGAGCTGTACCGCTGGGTCTGAGAACCGACTCCAAAAGCTCTGCGGTGAAGGCAGGTCCTCTGTCTGTGATCACTGTTGTCGGAGCGCCATGCCGAAGGACGATGTTTTCGATGAAAAACTGAGCGGCTTCTGCTGCTGTGCCACGCTGCATAGCTTTAGTCTTCGCATAACGGGACAGGTAATCAGTGACCACAATAATCCATCTGTTCCCTGTTGTGGAAGTTGGAAAGGGACCCAGGAAATCCATTCCAATCTAGGTGAACGGCTTTTCTGGTGGTTCGACTGGATGTAAAAGACCGGCTGGCTTGCTGGGAGGCGCTTTGCGTCTTTGGCAGTCGGTGCACGTTCGCACGTGGTGGTTAACAGCAGAAGGTAACTTTGGCCAGTAGTACTTGCATCGTAGTCGGCACAATGTTCGGGTGTAGCCTAGACGACCAGAAGTTGCTTCATCATGGCACGCTTCCATAATTTCTTTTCGAAGAGAGGCAGGCACGACGAGCAAGTGTGGGTTACCGGTTGGTGAGAAGTTTTTCTTATAGAGAACATCGTTTCGCAAGCAAAAAGATGGCAGTCCTCTAGCAAATAACCGCGGCACGTCTTTACGTCGTCCTTCTAAATATTCAATGAGTGGTAACAGCTCAGAGTCACTGCGCTGCTCTCGTGCAATAGTGGCCGTGTTGACAACTCCCAAGAATGCCGCGTCGATGTTTTCATCATCAGGAGCGACAGTTTCCACTGGCGAGCGTGAGAGACAGTCGGCGTCAGTGTGCCTCTTCCCAGATTTGTAGACGATGGTCATGTCAAACTCTTGAAGTCTTAGGCTCCAGGGCGCCAAACGACCAGATGGATCTTTAAGGTTGGTGAGCCAGCACAAAGAGTGATGGTAGCTAACAACCCTGAAGGAGCGGCCGTACAAATACGGACGAAATTTCATGAATGCCCACACCACGGCGAGACACTCCTTCTCGGTGGTCGAGTAGTTCTCCTCCGTGCGAGAGAGAGTTCTGCTGGCGTAGGCTATTACTATTTCACAGCCGTCTTGCCACTGCACCAGAACGGCACCTAGACCTACATTGCTGGCGTCAGTGTGAAGTACTGTAGGGGCGTCCTGGTCGAAGTGCGCAAGGACTGGAGGTGTTTGCAAGCGTTGTCGCAGTTCATTGAATGCCATTTGCTCCTGTTCACCCCAAAAGAAGGGGACGTCCTCACGTGTGAGTCGTGTCAATGGCGCCGCAATAGACGAAAAGTCCTCGATAAATCGTCGGTAATAGGCGCACAACCCTAAGAAGCGTCTCACAGCCTTTTTGTCAGGGGGTGCAGGAAATTGCGCTACGGCGTCTATTTTGGCCGGGTCAGGTCGAACACCCTCGTGACTGACGAGGTGGCCTAGGAAGCTGAGTTCGTTGAAACCAAAATGACATTTTTCTGGTTTTAAAGTCAGGCCGGCCGAGCGTATGGCTTGGAGTACGGTGGATAGACGGCTGAGATGTTCCTCGAATGACGCTGAGAATACAACAACATCGTCTAGATAGACCAAGCATGTTTGCCACTTCAGGCCCGATAGTACGGTGTCCATGAGACGCTGAAAAGTGGCTGGCGCCGAGCACAAGCCAAAAGGAAGCACCTTAAATTCGTAAAGGCCATCAGGCGTCACAAAGGCCGTTTTTTCACGATCTCTCTCGTCGACTTCTATCTGCCAGTAGCCACTTCGGAGGTCCCTTGAAGAAAAATAGCGCGCATGACGCAGCCGATCGAGTGAATCGTCTATGCGAGGCAGTGGATAGACGTCTTTCTTCGTGACTTGGTTCAACTTGCGATAATCAATACAGAAACGCAAGCTGCCATCTTTTCTCTTGACCAAAACCACGGGGGACGCCCAAGGACTTTTTGAAGGTTGTATGACGTCATCCACGAGCATCTTCTGTACTTGCTTCTGAATCTCCTCGCGTTCTTTCGGAGCCACACGGTAGGGGTTTTGCCGAATCGGTCGCGTGTTGTCTTCGGTAATGATGTGGTGCTTGGTCAATGGTGTCCGCTGGACCTTTTACGTACGCGAAAAGCAGTCTTCGAATTGGTGTATAAGTCCAAGCAGACGCTTCCTATCAGAGGGCGGTAGCGTGGAGCAGATGTCCACCGACAAAGTTGTCGAGGCAGGGACTGTCGCGTCATCTGGTTGCAAAGCACAGCAATCCCCGGCTTGGTCTATATCGTCGAAGTAGGCAATTGCGGTACCCTTCTGGATTTGACGGCGCTCGTTGCTGAAGTTTGTAAGGAGCACTTCTGCCTGTCCACCAGTAAGCGTTAGGATGCCTCTCGCGATGGAAATACCTTGCGTGAGCAAAAGAGCGACTATGTGCTCCACTATCACATCCTTATAGGAAGGCCACCCACTGGACACAGACACAAGGCAGCAGGATCTCGGTGGGAGCGTCACATCGTCGGCTATTCGCAAACTGCCGCGTAGTTCGTCGCTGCTGTCGTCGACATACCGATGTGCGCAAAACGTCACCATGCGTTGAGGGATGTTGATAACAGCGCCATGATCTCGAAGAAAATCCATGCCCAAAATTAGCTCTTTACAGCAGTCTGGCAACAGGACGAAAGTGGCCACGAAGCTAGAATTCCCAATGCGAAGTCGAGCGGTGCATTTACCCGTGGGAGTCATCAGCTGACCACCAGCACTTCTTATGTGTGGCCCTGCCCACGGTGTCTTGACCTTTCTAAGGCGGTCGGCGAGTTCTTGTCGCATGATTGAGAAGTCGGCGCCAGTGTCGACCAGTGCTGTAACGTAATGTCCGTCAATGAAAACGCCAAGATCAGCACGTACAACTTCACCGGCATTAGTATTCGTCGTCGTATTCGTCGTGGTTGTCGTCATATCTTCTTGCGATGATAGGGGGAACTTTTCGGTGTCTCGACGATTGGCAACCTTGCCCCCGGAGGTCGCAGCAGTTAGTTTCCCCGGCGCGGGCTAGGCGAACGGCCTCTGGTGACGTCCGCGTAGCTCTGAGGGAAGTCACGGTGACGCGCAGGAGATGGAGATCGCCAGCAACGCGGTGTAGTTGCTTGGCCAGTCGACAGTTGATTGGCGTTGTGGTCACGACGGTCTTCAGAGCAGAAAGAAGCGGGACGAGAAAAGTTCCCGAAGCCGGAATCGCTATGACGGCAATAGCGAGCAATGTGACCTGGTTCTCCGCAGCGGAAGCAAATAGGTCGACGGTCGGCCATGCGCCACAAGTCAGTTCGGCGAACTGGTGGTCGTCTCATGGAATCCTGTTGCCACCAAGGTACGGCCGCGGTTCGTGGCTGGAAGGGTGTCGCCACAAATGACGGTGGAGGACGACGGACCACATCAGCGTAGCTCGCTGGATGTGGCTCAGGACTTGGCGCCGGTGGTGTAACGGCTTGCCTCAACTCCTGGCGGAGGATTTCGGCAACAGATGCGACGGGCGGTTGGGTAGAGGGACGCAGAGGGCCCGAAGTTCCTCACGCAGTATTTCCCTAATCAATTGTCGAAGAGAACTTTCGCACACGGCAGTGTTGTGAGCTGCAGCACTTACTGCCGTGTGGTTCGGCAGGCGGTCAAAGTGTCGGTATCGTTGTCGCAGTGCGCGCTCGATGACAGTCGCCTCTCTTATGAATTCATCTACTGTTGTAGGTGGATTTCGTACGAGGCCCGCAAACACTGGTTCTTTGACACCCTGCATTAGGTGACGCACCTTCTTTGCCTCGGGCATGTCAGGGTCAGCTCGTCGAAACAGACGGATCATACCTTCTGCGTACATGGCGGCTGTTTTGTTGGGTTTTTGTGCGCGAGCCTCAATCAGTTGCTGTGCGCAATCCCGTCGGTCCGTGTTCAAAAATGTGGCGAGGAGCTGTCGACGGAAATCTTGCCAAGATTGGAAGGTAGCCTCGTGGTTCTCGTACCACGTGCGAGCGCTATCTTCCAGGGCGAAATATGCACGGCCAAGTTTGTGCTGTTCATTCCAGTGGTTAGATACAGCGACCCGTTCGAACTGTTCGAGCCAGTCTTCGACATCCTCGTACTCTTCCCCATGGCAAACTTCAGGAACACGAGGATGTTCAAGAGTCGCCTGGGAGGGAAGAGTGGTCTGCGATGGAAGGGTAGCCGTGGATGTGGTAGGAGCTGCCATGCTGGTTAGAGGCGGAACAGATACGGACTCCGGACTTAGGCCTAGTAGGCGCCGACTGAATCGGTGCACCGGAGTCGTGACGAGGGGCCGGGTCTCTGGACTAGGTGAACGGGTCCGAGCAAGACTGTCCTGCATCCGGTTGTAGGCTCCAGCACCTCCACCAATGTCACGACGTCAAAACAGAGGTCTTGCCGTAGAGACTGAGACACGTGCTTACCCAAGAAAGACGATAACAATATGTCATCTACTTTTCTGTTAAGACAGCACAACAAACGAACCAGTGTCTATGAAAAAAGACCGAAAATGGCCCGTCGGGACGTTCCTAAGAGACACAGGCCGTTTGATATAAGAATGTTTCTCCAATGACTTCTTGAAATCTTCAAGATGTTTCTTGAAATCTTTAAGATGTTTCCAGAGTATTCCAATTATTGCAATGCAAACTAAATTGGTCATTTTACCAAGCTATAAGCAGAATGCTTGAGGCTGTGTAGTCAATTTACAGCTTCATATTAGCATAATTGTTTCCCAAATAAACCATTGATCGATTGATATGTGGGGTTTAACGTCCTAAAACCACCATATGGTTACGAGAGACGCCGTAGTGGAGATAGGGCTCCTGAAATTTCAACCACCTAGGATTCTTCAACGTGCACCTAGATCTGAGCACACGTGCCTACATCATTTTCACCTCCATTCAAAAATGCGGTTGTTTCCCAAAAAGCCTTGGCAGAAGAGTAAAACTCAAGGTACATAAATGTATAAACAGAAGCATAAATAAAGCTGACAGGTAATAGTTAGGATTAAACAGATTACGGCTGCGCTTTAAAACAGACATCCTGCATCCACCAAACTGAAATATAGAATATTGGGATGCAAGAGGAGTTAAAAGGAGAAAGCCCTTGTGCTAAGTATCATGTTATAATTTCAAGAGCTCTTCCCGCATAGAAATAGCAGGAGGAAAGCGACAAGTACGCCACGATATCATCTGATAGGTAAGTGTTTGTTCTTAGATGGAGTATAGGTACCGGCGGTGCTGTAGTTTCACGCTGGAGAGCGTTATCACAACTTGTGCTGTCATCACTGCGTGCATTTTAGTACGCGGCGCCTGCAAGTGGATAAAGGTATAAGTGTCATGGCTTTGAGACCACTCAATAGGGGAGAATAATGAGAAAGCAAAGGCACATGGGCGAGCACGCGAAGTTTATTTCTGTCGAGACGGTGCGATCTCTGTCCTGTTACTCTGATCCACCAGAAGGGAAGCACGGCCCTCATCTCCGTGCTCTCACTGGTGGAGTCGGGTGGCAAGATAAAATTATGTCCAGGCAGTTAGACTGGTAACAAAGCCCTCCGAAATAAATCTGAGATGCGTAGCTCAGTCAACGATTAATGCTTCTCACAATCGCGATGCGATGGCAGTATCTTAACCTTAAGATACACGATACTTTACTGAATGTATCGGAAATACAGATACAGATGCTAATTTCCCGAGACGTATCGCGAACGAATATATGCCCTAAGTATCTAAGATAGTGTCTCAGATACATGTATTCTCGATACTGCCCGCCCTGTCAATAGCTAGGCTTTTACCCTCTCACCTTTCTTCTTTTGATATACTATACTGCACATAACTGTACTTGCTTTTTTTTCTCTATATTTTCTTGTCTGTTTATTTCTCTCTCTTTCTCTCGATTTATTTTCTGTCTTTTTTTCTACTTTTCTCTTTCAGTGTACAAATTACGGTTGAAGAACTTGGCACTGCCTTTTCGGTTTAGGTTCACCTCGCTATTATAATATCAGCTGTCATGTTGTCAATTAAAATGTAAAAAAAATGCCACTCCGCCACAGTGGTCTAATGGCGAAAGTACTCGGCTGCTGACCCGCAGGCCGTGGGATCGAATCCCGGCTGCGGCGGCTGCATTTTCGATGGAGGCGAAAATGCTGTAGGCCCGTTTGCTCAGATTTGGGCGCACGCTTAAGAATCCCAGGTGGTCGAAATTGCCGGAGCCCTCGACTATGGCGTCTCTCATAATCACATGGTGGTTTTCGGACGCTAAACCACACATGTCAATCAATAAAAAAAAGTGCCACCTTAAGTTCAGGACACGGGCGTTATTCCGATAGTTTGGCCTTTACTTGCTCTGTTATAAACATTTGATTGTGATGCTAGCATACGTAATTTCACCTTTTCATATTAAGCACATATATCAAAACATCAGGCAAGACCAAGTGATGTGTATCAAACTAATAAAATGTGACAGATGACCCCCCCCAAAAAAAAATATCAAGGACAAAACGAGCAGCCGTGTCTTCAAGATTGTACCGTCACTGGCGCTCAAAGGGACACTAAAGGCAACTATTAAGTCGGCGTTGATTGTTGAAATAGCGGTCCAAAAACCTCGTAGCGTTGATTTAGTGCCAAGGAAGGGCCTATTTTGAAATAAAACGACGTTTTAGATCGGGTTAGAGCACTTCAAATTACCGCCTCAAGAAGCGGACTGACCAGACCGACTTACGTCACTGTTGCGGTGCACAACAATGTCCGGCTTTACTGCGCTAGCAGCAGCAGACCGGAAGCAGCGGGGACCACAGCAGCAACGCCGGCCATTGATCAACTACCCGCCATTGACTTCGAGGTTGCAGACGTTTTTGTTTCAAGTGCGCCCCGTTAGATGGCACCGCCTGTCCCATGTAACAGAGTGGACGTACACAAACCTAACTAGATTGTTTGAGTTAGAGCTTGCTAAGGCACGAGTAAAATCAACCAGGGAAATCGGACACAAACCCAAGAGCTGGTGGGATGATAACGTTAACAATAGTAAGACGTCGGGAAGCCTCCAGGGAGAAGCTCGGCGAGTCGGCGCGACACCCGTCTCGCGTGCGTGCTGTTTGAAATCAACGGTATGCCGGACGATAGTTATAGCGCGAGAACAAAACGACGACACATAGCGCGAGAACAAAATGACCGTGTCCTTGCCTCTAACTGTCGTCATGCCATACCAACTAGCCCAAGCTGCCACACTTCTAAGGTATGCCGGAGTTTCGTGCGAGTTTTTCTCGGGGACGGTCGCATTTTTTCGCTCCTGCCATGCGTTAGTTTTCGACGCCCGCTTCACGCCTTCGGGCACACAGCCATTCTGAGGGTTATCCCCAGTGATGGGCCCGCCTGTACTTTGGAAGTGGGCTCAGGCCAACTAAAACCTGAAGGCAGACTTCCACCCGAAGCAGCAGAAGGTTCAGGATGCGTCTCCAACACCGACGCTTCGCGACCGACGGCCATGGCCCTCGGCTTCAACTTCGCAAAGCTTGCCTTCGGGCGCGCGCGAGGAACAGCGCTCCATCAAGGACGCCGAAACTCGGGCGGAACCCTCGGAGACGGAGTCGTCCGCCTCTAGTTCCTCATGGGAACATCATACACCATCGTCGTCACCGCATAGCCAGGACACGACATGGGAGGATACTGGCGCCCCCAGCTTCCGTTTTAATACTCCAACTCACCCCTCAGCTAAACTGGACGCCGACCCAGAATATGAGCCCGTGACGCAGCCCCCGGCCCCTCCAGCAGCAGTGGGAGAGCACGGCGGCACCATCCTCTACCGCCCAGTTGGCAAGAAGTCCAACTTACTCGCCACGACCCGTGAAGCCATCGGGGCTTTCCTCTCCGGCTTCTCGGCCACTCGGCGCGTCCGCGTCAATTTTCGGCGCACGTCCTCGCTGTGGATATCCACCCCCTCGCGGATCCCCCTGCTCCAGGTCACCCGGATCTGCGACACCCACGTCAGGGGGAAGCCCCTCGTGGAAAACAGCTACGTGTGCACCGTGTATGGCGTCGACGCGACCCTTGACTTGGATGACATCGTGGCCAACCTCGAAGCAGCCGTCCCGGTCATCTCTTGCGCCCGACGAGGCAGGTGCCTCACGATCACATTTCAGGGCACCATGGTCCCGCCGGTTGTGGCCCTCTTCGAGCTTCAGAGGCCGGTCCACCCTCGACTGCCGGATGGATGGATGGATGGATGGATATGGCTGTACCCTTTAGATCGGGCGGTGGCTAGCGCCACCAAGCCGTAATACCTAATGAACCAAAAACTATATTTATTTTTTTTCCTTAAAAAGCGAGTTTGAGGATCCGTACTTTGCAGTGAAGAGTTTAATTTTCACTCGTGCCTTGACTTTAGCCACCAATCAGATAACCTCCTTCTAGTTAAGTCTACCCGCCGAAAGTTTATTTTGCCTTCCCGGTCCCTAAACCCCAGTGCTTTGAAAAACTCTGCGCCATTATTCTGAACTATAGAATGAATCCCTTTACAGAACATTATCAAGTGTTCGGCAGTTTCTTCTTCTTCTCCACACGCACTGCATACTGTGTCTACCCCTTCGTATTTGGCCCGATATGTCTTGGTTCGCAGTACTCCCGTCCTGGCCTCAAACAGTAGAGAACTACCCCGAGTATTATCATAGATCCTTTCCTTGGCAATTTCCCGCTTAAAAGTTTGATGGATCTCTAGATAGATCTCTGCCGCGGCCCCTTCAGTGCGCCCGCTGCGGCCGTTTCGGCCACGCCACCGCTACCTGTTCGCGGAACCGACACTGCCTCCGCTGCGGCAGCAGCCACGCCATAGCACCGTGTCCTGCGGAACGCCCTCGCTGCATTAACTGCAGTGGCACACATCCGGCTAACGAGCCGCGCTGCCCTTTCTGGCAAATTCAGCGCAAGGCCGCCGTCATCATCGCCTCCTCGGATGGCCCCGTGACGCGCCGCCAAGCGCCGGAGAAGGCCAGGACCACTGTCAACAACATCGACAAGCGAGACAGCGCGGCACTCGTCCAGGGCCGCTCCTTTCGGGACGCTGTCGCCTCCGGTCGTCAATCAGCGTTGGCATCCCCTACTCGCCCTCCTACCAGTGCGCCTACAGCAAGCGCGAGTGCCCAGTCACCCCCTCCTCTAGCTAGCCCCACCACCGAGGCAGACCCGAAGGACGCGATGATCAATGCAGTCGTTGCTGCTCTCAGCGTTGTGATGGTTTTCCTGCCGCCTGATTCACCGGTTCGTGGTCTGTGTGTTGCGGCTATCGCTGCGCATGATGCAATCGTTCCGGTGAAATGAGGCGACTGGATTAGCACATCGAGTTTATCAGGACTCTCATCTGTGTGTTCAGCTAAACATTTTTTCTAATTTCCCCTTATTTTCTTTTTTTCTTCTTTCTTTTTTTCGCTCCTTTTTTTTTGGCTGAACTGAACATTTTCTTTTTTTTTTCTCCTTCCTTCTCGTGTTTAGGCTATGTGCCCTTGCCAGTGTTCTGTGCACCAGCTGGATAATTCACCGAGGTTAACAGGACCCTAATCTGCGAGTTCAAGTAGCTTTTTTTTCATTTTTTTCCTTCTCGCTGAAATGGAAACATTCTGTGTTTTTTTTCCCTCTCGTGCTTGCGCTCTGTGCTCACGCGAGTTTTTTTTTCGTCATTTCATGCGCCTCTTCGGCTCATCATCTTCTTTTTCGGTAATTTATTTTCCCGGCCTTCCCGGCGGCTTTCCCTGATGGTTGTGGATCATCGCAGCGGTTTCGGACGCACGCTATGTGATGCGGCGCGAGTGCTTTTCACTACCCTTCTGTTACCTCTTCTCTTCTGTCTCTTTAATCCCCATTCCCCCTTCCCTGCGCATAACTGTGAAGGTGCCCTCGATTGAGAGAGGCAGTAACGGGACTGCACTTTTTTCTTCCTTTTTTTCCCCTTTTCAAAACCACTTCAAGCCTCCAGGAAACACAGGTATGCTAAACAGAGGGGTGAACCGGAAGATGATGTCAAAATAAAATGGGATAACTTTTTGAGCTGCAGAAGGGAAGCGTCCGATTTGATCAGTGACAAGAATAGAATTAAGGGGGCCCAATAGATGGCGGAAGTAAACAAAAATGATAAAAAGGCAGCTGCAGAGTTTTGGAACCATCTCAATTCTCTGAGTAATAAGACAAGCATGAAACAGAGGTTTATAACAACAGTTCAAGGGGTCAGACTAGAAGGGGATGAGGCAATGGAATATATAGAAACAATGATCACAGAAAAATTGAAACACCGAAAAAGCCCTGCATTCACCGTACCAGATGAGGGTGGACCAGTTAGCTCAGTGGCTCCACTGGGACAACGAGAAGTGGGAAAGGGCAGAGAAAAGGGTTCCTAATAGCACATCAACAGGCCCCGACGGCATCCCAATCATGCTTTAATAAAGAAACTAGGACCAAACTCTAAGCAAACATTAAGAGAGGCAGCGAGCAAAGCAATAATGAATGGTTAAGCTCCCAATGGGTGGAAACTAAGCAGGATGCGCATGATATATAAAGGAAAGGGTTACAAAGCTGATATAAACAACTACCGTCGTCAAACAGTGACATCAGTAGTCTACAGGCTGGTGAGGCAGATAGTAAAGGAAAGACTACAGACATGGGTGGAGAATGAAGGGGTGCTGGGAGAACTACAAAATGGGTTCCGTAAACGAAGGAGGTTGGAGGACAATCTGTTTTCATTGAAGCAGTGTATTGAAATAGCGGAAAAAGAACTCGGGCCCCTGTGGCTGGCATTTCTAGATATCAAGGGAGCTTACGATAGTGTGATTCAAGATTTGTAAGGAATACTTGACACACCAGATGTGGAAGATAGAATAACTAATCTTCTAAAGGATATTTATAAAAGTAACAAGGTAGTTATCAAATGGGAAGAACGGGTATCTGAACCTATAGATAAAACGCGAGCTGCGACAGGGATGTCCCTTGTCACTTTTTTTTATTTATGCTGTATCTCCAGGGAATAGAAGCCAAATTAGAGGGGAGTCGACTGGGCTTCAGCTTCTCTTTTGCAAGCAAGGAAAACACGCTGAACAGTCGTTACCATCATTGATGTATGCAGATGATATAGTATTAATAGCCGACAACAAGGAAGATCTGCAGGGATTGATAGACATGTGTGGTAATGAGGGAGATAGGTTATATTTGAAGTTCAGCAGGGAAAAATCGGCTATCACGATTTTCAATGATAACAAAGGCAGTGAGCATAAGATACAGGAAGGCACGCTAGAAATAGTAGATAAATACAAATATTTGGGCGCATGGATAAATAACGGGACTGAATGTAAATATTCGACAAATTTTGTCTGGTTGGTTATGAAACTGGGAGATGGTTATGGGGTTGGTTATGAAACTGGGAGGTTTTGAAACCAAGTCGGTTTCGAAACGTCGTGGGTTTATTCAAAACTTTTGGTCGGAGTCTAAATCATCACCCAATAACGGGGCTGAGTATCTAAGGGAGCACGAAAAATACGTAATGACTAGAGACCGGATTATAGCCAAATGCCCATTTTGTTTCTTGCGCTTCTATCGTGCCATTTTGATATATGATCATAAATCCGAGGGCAAGAAGAGGTTTTATAGTGTTTTCATAGCGCCTATAAATGCATATTTTGGACGTTTGTGGTTGAATTTCTAAAAAAAAAATGCCTATAAAGGCCTATTTTCAAAATCGGTGCCTAAATAAACGCTATTTGACCCGAAATTTTGATTTCGAGTACAATTGGAGATGGGTATTCATGTCAGCAGGCAATGATTGATATAGGGGTTTAACGTCCCAAACCCATATGATTATGAGAGACGCCGTAGTGGAGGCTCCGAAAATTTCGACCACCTGGGGTTCTTTAAGTGCACCCAAATCTGAATCTCCATCGGAAATGCAGCCGCCGCAGCCGGGATTCGAACCCGCGACCTGCGCGTCAGCAGCCGAGTGCCCTAGCCACTAGACCACTGCGGCGGGGCATGTCAGCGGGCAAAATTGAGCTTTCGGAACTCTGTGGGGTGCAACCTATGCTTCATTTCCTAAGTTCCCTTCAGCACTGTCCAAGCTACAAAGGCTCTTAGCCAATGGGAAGGCCAAGTAGGCTCTACATATTTATTCACCCGCATCGCGTCGTCTGCTGGGCATATCCCCAGCGTCTGCTTGCATGTGTAGCGAAAAGAAGGTGCATCCGTGCAGCCGCTGGGCGATGAAGATTGAATGCGAAACCTTGTAGTGTCATAAGTGAAAAATTAAAGGGTAGATAAAAAAAAATGCCCACACAGTTTTTGTTTTGTCATTTACGTCTTACACGACGCTTCACTAGGTGACATGAGAACTTTTACATAGACACTGGAAGTTTGTTGCCTGTCCACTGAAACCCTTTGTTTTTAATTATTTTTTAATTGGTTCATTACAAGGCGCAAAACAATTATGCGAGGAGGTGATCTTGAAACCTTTGCCTCTCACGCGGTGTAGATTTCGCAAGCCCATTTCCTTCCCTGCTCTATTCGGTATCAGAACAAATCGGAGCAGAAAGATCACAAGACGCAGACACATCAACACGTCATGCGCACGCAAAGTTAGATTCACATGACATGCCCATGCCAGGTCGTGCACGCAAGCGCTGTTGTGTCCTTTCGACGTTCTCTGTAATACACTGCCCATTTCTGTGGGATAGATCCCTCTATGCGCGCACTTTTGGAGAGGCTGGCATGAATTATGTATCCTTACCACGACACACAGCGTCGCACTACTGGAACTGCTCTAAGGAACGATGCACCAAGAGCACACCAAGCCTTGTGAATGCCGGCACCGGCACAATGGAAGAACAGCGAGAACACCAATGCAAACAAATGAAGGCAGCTTATTTGCGCATCTCGCTCGATACGAAGTAGACAAAAAGAACGTGCATGGATTCAGTCTGCATGTTCCAATATTTCTGCCAACCTTCATACTTTTATTCAGGCAACAAATGGTTAAAATTACACATGCCTTCTCGAGTAATTCTCACAGTGCCAAGTACTACTTTGACGTACGCAGGACCATTCCTTGTTGTATACGTAACCTTCATGTTACGGCGTGCGCCCGTGCAATGAAGGTCAAGCGGAGTTCAGTTGGACATTTCCCTTTTTTCCGGGTCGTGAAATATTGCAAACCTTGGCAGATGAGATCGTGAGCGGCCAGTGCGTGCATTCTTCTTGCCTACTCGAAATTCTCAAACCTGCTGAAAGGCCCTTTAAGGCGTTCAAAGACAAATGAGAAATAAACTCTGTGCGGTTAGACCAAGTTAATGCGAGGCAGAAAGACCCCTCTGGCCTATTAGCGCTCTGCCTATTAGCACTGTGTTGCCCTTTTCAACTATGCCGAAAAGAAAGAGAATTAAGAGTGTGTTAATGCGATCGTGGACACCTAACTCACCATGCTGGACTAGAAAGGGAGACTGTATTCTGCAAACCATGCGGCAAAAAAAAAAAAATGCATGGCTACGCTAAACCATTAGCGCCTTTGTAGCATCATAAAATAAAACATTCCTTTAAAATAAAACATTTGCTTTCTCATCGTAGGGAAAGATTCCACACGTATATCTTCGAATCAGTTTCGTCAGTTTATTGTGCCTATATTTACGATTTTGGGGGCCTAAAAAAGTGTCCACATATTTTCGGTGCCTAAAACCCAGTTTTGAGTGCCTATAAATCTCGTCTTTAGTAATGACTAAGGGCTCCAGCAATGCAGCTGTAGTGAAAAATGGGGCACTGTGGAACTACAATAGGTATGACGTTGTGAGAGGGATTCGAAAAGGTGTCATGGTCCCGGGTTTGACGTTCGCCAATGCGGTCTTGTGCATGCAAGCGGAATTTCAAGCAAGATTGGAAATTAAGCAACGTGGCACAGATAGACTTGCCTTGGGAGTACACGGGAATACCCCAAATCGGGGGGTACAAGGAGACATGGGATGGGCATCGTTTGAGTTCAGGGAAGCTAGCAGCAAGATAGAATTTGAGGAGTGATTGAGAAAAAATGCGAGAGGAGTGTTGGGCTAGGAAAGTTTTCAGTTACTTGTACATGAAGAATGTCGATACTAAATGGAGGAAGCGAACTCGAAAATTCTCAAGCAAGTAATTAGACAACGGCGGAATACCAAGCCAAAGGAAACATCGGTTAAGAAGGTGAAGGAAACAGAGCGGGACATGTGGAAGATTGCAATGCTTACGAAATCATCACCGGAGACCTACCAAACTTTTAAGCAGGAAACTGCAAGGGAAAGGATCAACAATAATTCTCGGGGTAGTTCTCTGCTCTTCGAGGCTAGTACGGAAGTATTGCGGACCAAGACGTACCGAGCAAAATACGAAGGCACAGACACGGTATGTAGTGCGTGTGGAGAGGAGGAGGAAACGGCTGAACATTTGATAATGTTCTGTAAAGGGCTCCACTCTATAGTCGAAGATAATGGCGCGGAATTTTTCAAAGCATTGGGGGTTTAGAGAAAGTGAAGGCAAAATTGATTTTAAACGGGTAGAAATAACCAGCAGGAGGCTAACGTATTGGTGGCTGCAATCGAGGTGCGAGCGAAATTCTTTATTGCTAGGTGGGCGTGAGCCTGCGCCCAATTAAGGGCACAGCCGGATACATCCATCCATCCAACCACGCGAAAATTGAATTTTTGAATCACTCGCGCCATTCCCCGTAGTAACGTCCAGCGGTTATTTTTTCCATAACTCAAACATAACCGAACAAGTAATATTTTATTGCGTCTCTGGATGCACGGAAGGTTCTTTAGTTAGTGCAGTTAGACCGATTACTAGTGATTAATTGTAGGCGGTCGTCTGATGTCATCGGCGTCATTTTGAAAATGTCCTACTGCGGCGCTTGTGTTCCTGTACATTTACCTTAATTTTTCGGTAAGTAGGGCACTAGTGTCGATAATGTATGACATCTAAAATGACAATATTAAGCTATCACTCTGACGTAAATTGTTGTTTGACTTTAATATCCCTTTAAAGTGACACTAAAGAGCAAAACGTTTTTTCGCGTATTATTAAAATACAATTTCACAATTGCGAAAATACCACGCTTACCACGACACGACCCTAGGTAGGTGAGATAACGCGCAAAAAGAAAGTACGGGTGCAGACGCCACTTGAGATTCCCGCACTAGGCAGTGTGACGTTATAAATTCTAGAGAAGTCTGGGTTCTCCGTACCTTCCAATCAATAAAATTGAAATACATTGTCATCGGTGGGTGCCATAGAATTAGCATACCAAGCTTCAGGAAATTTCATCGAGCTTATCTCGCGAAAATACGAAAAATGCATTGCGGATTTTCTTACACGCACGCGGAGACTACCGTGCGAAATTTAAGAATGAAACTTCAACCTTGATTTTTATCCGCTAATAATGAACTCATGACAGCGAAGCTTGTTACATTAGACTTTTCAGAGCACAGCTTATCAATCTAAAACAACTCGCTGTTTTTCTTTAGTGTCTATTTGGTGGAGTACTGATACGACTTTGACATTAAAAAGGGACATTTTCGTTTCTTCAGCATGCACTGTTAACGCTCTCAACACACTGTAGTGACAACACACGCACAATATTTTCTACCTTGGTTTAAAGTTTTCGTCGCTGGACACTTGAAAACCAGCCGCACCGCAATGGACCTACGAGTTAACACCGTTCCACTGAGTTTGCGAACTCTGCGCCCTGCGTGCAGCGTGAATCGCCGCTGCCTCCCCGTGACGCCACACTTCCGTGGCACGTCACTGAAAAGCCGCTCCCCCGATATCGAAACCGAACGTGTTTAAGTATTAAAAATATACACTGTGAATTGCCAGGCGCCACAATATTCTTATTTAGGGTTCTCGACACCAGAGCTTTTATTTAGAGCACCAACTAAAAATATTCTAAAATCGTGTAAGTATTGGTTTAACGTTTACACTCCCCTATACCATCAAGGCTAATCGACTAGCCTTCTAAAAATCTTAACCACGCGTAGAGGTGAAAAAAACGAACGCTTTCGTAAGCAGCCACTCGGCGTAACGAGCGTAGCCTGCGGGGAGCTCTCGCAACAGTAGGGAGTTTTAGAATAGCGCACCGCGAGCCCTTGCGGTGCGGTCGCTGCCTCTGCGCATGCGTCGTAACGCGAGTCGGCGTTCGCGGACCGCACGCAGAAAATCCGAAATTGCGTGTGGTGATGGCGGCCCGCATGTGGCCCGCAAGCTCCGGTTTCGAGGCTACGGTGTCGCTGCGATCGTGCGTTGCGGACCGCAGCAGGGCAAACGCTATTCTAAAACACGTATGGCGCCTCTTCGCCCGCAGCGCTTGCCAACGGTATTCTATAACTCCCTAATGACAAGAAAGTGGTCGCACTGGCGCTGGGGAGGCCACGTGTTGGGAGGGGCCGTCGCCGCCAGTGTCCGTAACCACTATCGAAGGAAGGAAAAAAAACGCAGTAAATAAAAAGAACACTAGTGTCACAATGTGATTCGAAACCGGGCCCGCTGAGCCATGTATTCTGCCACTGAGCCATGCCAATGCTTGGACCTCGTTTCTAAACTGCCCTTATAGGCACGCTTGATGTCGGGAAAGGAATCGCGTTAATATGAGTAATAAATCGCTTTACAACATCCAAGGAACAGCCGGGCGACACACAATGCGAATTGCGTAACGAGTGGGTCGTAAATGCTCCAATCCATTAGAAAAATTGTTCTTGATCACTAAAGACCGCAACTTTAGGGAAAATGCCTATTTTTTCCTGGAGTCCATTTCGAGCCTATTTAACATATAAACCCGAATGAAGGAATGGGGAACATTTTAATCTCACATTTATTGTGCCTATAAGTGCCAATTTTGAAGTTCGCGCCTATATCAGCAGCTTCTAAAAATGCCTTTTCGCGTTTTTTGAGTAAACGCTTCGCCTAAATGAGCTGTTCATATGAAGGGAAACAATAATCACCTGGTGTCCATGGCGATGTTAACAACACGTGCATAGCACGCTAGCTTTTTTTTTCTGCGTTCATGTGTTTAGCTTCTGTTAAGGTGCGATTATGGTTCGACGTAGGGTGCGCATACATTGTGTCGACGAAAACAGATAATAAGTCGGCGCACTGCCACAACCAACGTATAACGAGAATCGGCGAATGCGCTCCGACGCATGCGACGTTTGCCAGCACTACGATAACGTCGCACTTAAATGCACCTTTACATGAGCGGGGCCCCAGCGAGGCAAAGCGAGGCTAGGTTCAATAGCGCTAGTGCCCCCCCCCCCCCCCTAAAAGATTTCCGTCGGTCGGTTCGAAAGTAGTGCAACATGGCGGTTGCGTGAGCGTGGCTAGAGTGTACTGTGGCGAAGCGAGAAGAGGCTAACGCTAGTGTACCCCTTGAAGATCCCCGTCGCTATACGTTCCAGAGTAGTGCAGCTCGGCGGTTGCGTTTGGGAGGCTAGAGTACAGGGTAGCATAGAATGTACTCTAATCAGCCGGAAATGAGCTGGGCTAGCGCTGCCCCCTATACAGCCTACACGCAAGTTTCGCAGGCATTTATGTTCTTCATAACGGCAGCTGTCGGAAGTCTGCCTAGCAATGCAGAAGAAAAGGAAGCCGTGATGTGTACTTCTGAGGCAATGGACCAGTGGATCACAGCGCTACACCGTCGATCGAAAACGGTGCCCGTGGAAAGCTGGCGAGAGGACATTGGAAAGGTAAACAGCATCTTCAGTCTGACGTCCACTCTGAAGAACGCACAGGCATGAAGCTCCCAACATTGCTTACGCTGCTGCCAATTTATTTAAATAACCCCTGAATGTGCGCAAATAACATGCATATTGTGGTCATTCAACGGGCACATAGACTCATTGTGTTATTTTTATATACGCATCTGTGAACTCGCATGTACCCATTACACAGAACGCAGCCATATATAGTAATCCACAATTCAAACTTCTTGAGCAACATCATACAATAAAACTTATGCACTAAGTGGTTGAAGTGCGCACCAGGGACAGAATATCGCTGTCGTGTTCAACGCAAAGCTAAACGATACCAAGATTTTTCGGGCGTGCAGGAAAGGTTCACCCCGTCCCCAATAGACCGGTCGCTGACAGGCTTGCCTCAAAGCTTGAATCAGCCTTGGAAAGAATCACAGATAGTATGTGCTGAAGCAAGCGTCTAAAGTTTCGAGTGGAGCTGATTCTGGATGCAATTAAAGCACTGAAAGTGCTAGGCCACAAGTACGCTTCACTAACTTCCGTCGACCTCGAGCGTTCTTTTTCACATAAAAGCAAATACTGACTGAATGCAAGCACAATTCAAGCCCGAAAACCTTGAGATGATGCTGATTTGCCATCGTTTTCATAACTTTTCTCACAATGCCAAGTTACCTCGGCTTTCACCTGGATATGTTCAAATTATTATGCTTCTTGTTAATTCTTTTCATGAAAAAAAAAGTAATTTAGCTTTTCCAAAGTACACCATTTGCCTGCTGTGTTTGTTAGAAGTTGAATAATTCTCCTGAGCACGCTACTGAAGTAATTATGAATTGTGCCTATATATGCCTAAAGTAGAGTTCTTAACACTTATTTATGCCTAAATGGCAGTCTTCAAGGGGCTATTTTAGGCACCTAAAACATTCATGTTTCGTGCCTAAAGTTCCGGTCTTTATTGATCACCTATTAACTGCGGCGCATACCAACTTCAGGCATAATTCATCGTCGTCAGCCACTGCATAAAAATTCCATGTAATTCCTAACAAGTGTGCAGCGGATAAATACCTGCCAAGTTCAAGGATTCTGAATCCGGGAGATTTCCGCAACGCGGCGGGGGGGGGGAGGGGGGGCACTGAAATATTTGCTCCTATTTTTTTTTTGAAACCAGAAAACCCAAGGTCAAACAAACAAACAAAAACATCGCAATAAACAAGAGGGGTGGGGGGGTCTCAAGCGCAAGCGCCAACATCAGCGTTGCGGTCTCGGAGTGGCCGGACACACGAGGGTGGTGTTTCCCACTAAGGTGAGTTTCAAAGGATCAAACACAACTAACAGATTCTATTTCCGTCAAAACAACTCGCGTATGTCTTCCTGGGACACACCTGAACGGACGGGACGGCGCAGCTAGCTGCCGCAAAAGCGCGGGTCAAAGCTTTGCTCACTACTAGATTCTTTTGACAGGAACGCCAAAACGCGTCTGGCCCCTTTTTATTGAGACATCAATTATATGGACAGTCTAAGTTGGTGTTTTGTGCACTTGTGCACAAAACACCAGCTTAGACTGGCCGGAGGTGGGGGTGATACAAGATAGAAAATAAGATAAAAGTGAGCCCGTAACTGTCCGCATCATAGTGCGACATATCAACAGTGACTCACGAGGCATGGGGGTAATGAGGAATTAAAAAGGATGGTGATAGCAATAGGGACAGGGAGACCCACATACAGAAGTAAGAAGATAGGAAAGATGGACACAGTCGCTGGAGTCCGAGGACGGGGCACCACTCAGCGAAGGCTTCACGGCGTCAGGAGATGACGTAGGGCGAGCCAGTTGGCCAGAGCTGCGCTGTCGTATAGGAGATCGCGGGGGCACAACCGGTCGGCACGAAATCCAGCCACTGTGAGTGAGCCTAGACTGGTGCTTGTGCGCGCGCGCTTATTCTTTGGCGGGGAGAATCATGTGCCTTCGGCTTTCACTGGAGCGATTGCGTCAGCTGCCGGGCCCACAAAGGTCACTTCGGTCTCGGCACAGCCCCCGTTTGCCAAAAGAGTGCGCTTTTCATACACAGCGAGGTATAACAACTGGGACACTTGTTAGTTTGTGCTCATCTGTACCTGTGATTACGTATCGTGCATCGTTTTCGTTTACAGAGCGCGTTACGAGTCGAGCAGTAAACGTTGCTAGTTCGCTCTCGTCCTGTGTGTATCGTTTTCATGCGTCATTTGTGCCTGAGCACCGCGCTGCACGTTTCGGTCTGCTTGCCGTCCTCAGCGTGACATTCCAAGTTGTTGCTGTCCCGTTCATTGCTTCACCTTTGCGGCCAAACTGTGACTTTTTTTTTACGTATTTACTGCCTTTAATCTACCGCTGCGTGCCCTCGGAGCACGCAGATCGCTATCGCGTCGCCGCGACCGCGGTTTTGATATGTGGGGTTTAACGTCCCCAAACTACCACATGATTATGAGAGACACCGTAGTGGAGGGCTCCGGAAATTTCGACCACCTGGGGTTCTTTAACCCCCCGTGGTCGCCGCGGCTTCGGAAAACCGCGGTTTCGTGCGCGACGGTTGCGGCGTACGGTATTTCCTTTTAAAATCTCTGTGCGCTGGGCTTGGCACGCGCCTTCAAATAAGTTGTTGTATGCCATTTAGGATCGCATCTGGCGCAGTTTTGTCCGCGGAGTTTGTGGAAAGCAGCGTTGCTTTGACTGGTTGAGCGCACAATTTCGGGGGTTCTGTCAGTTACGTCGTCGCCATAAATGATCGTGTCAAGAGCGACCGCGGTTTCGTCCACAGCGGTTGTGGAAACGACAGTCACACGCGTTGTAGAAGGCAGTGCGTGCGCCGGTCGCACGAGTACTTTCGAACCTTCGAATGCGCTGCTCTCGGCCTTCGTTCGAGGGTTTCCGTACGAGGTTCGTATCACCCGCCGCGATTAGGAAATGTGTCCATTCGAATCGAGGCCCAATGAACACAGTGAAATTTGGTTGGGGAATTTCACGAATTCGTATCTGCCGCGGTTTCGAATCACTGAGATTCTACTGTACGTTCAGATGAACGCTTGTTAAACTCATTTTTAATTAAACGGGGGTAGCTTCGAAAAGCCCATGGAGCGGATCGAGCTGCGTTTTTGTCACTGCGGCCAGACCACACCCAGAAATTTCGTTTTCCGGGATATTTTAATGATAAACCGTACAAACGGAAGAAAGGGTCGAAATCCGGGAGTCCCCCAGCCAATCTGGGAGACTGGTAGGTATGCGGGATACACAGTGAGTGATGGCCTACTACACAAAAATTATAATTATTTATGGCATAGTGGGTATACCCAGCAGTGTGCTTATAGCAGTTACCAAAAGAGTGTTTAAGAAAAGGCTGTGAAAGGCTGCTCTTCTATAGCTTTCGCTGTGACTGTGCTGCGCGTCCCGCGCTAGCCTGGCTTTTTTCATGTCTCGGGAAAATACTTTTTGTCAGTCTGAAAAGTACTCCAGCATGCATTTCACCATACCAAAGTTTTCATAATTAAATGCTTTTTCGAAAAATATATGTTCTCGAGTAATAAAAATACTTTGGAATGAATAAAAGTGTGAAATTTTAGGTCGCCAGCTGGTAAGCAGCGCAATAAAAAACACTATGCATGCAAAAATTTTCAGAACAAACAAAAAACAGAGTATACCTTTTCAAGGTCAATGACCCAGGAACAGTATGAAAAATAGTAAATTTAGTACCAAATGTTTCTATTCACATACAAAAACGCAAAAATAAGGAAGCAAACTGCATTGCTATTGACATGCGGTGAATCATTGCTTTGTTTTTCGTGAGACAGAAGTGAATTCGTATACTTTTCTCGGTAAATTCTCGTTAATTTGCGATAAGAGCCTGCAGATGTTTCAATATAGATGCATGCCCGTGATGTGAACAATCCCTTTACAAAACAGATGTCCAATGAAGTTCGCTATTTCATCTAGCATCACCTCTTTCCAAGCCACGTCACACCGCATAGGTTGGCGTTCCAATATATACATCCAAGCATATTTCTTTGCATTTTTTGCGCTTCGCATCAGAACAGGCATAACATCACGCGCAGTTCTACGTTTCGCGCTGCTCCGTCGTCAGGGCTCTCCTCCCGAAGAGGAGAGGCTCTGCAGCCGGCGCCAGCCGCCCCGCCCCAGTGACGGAGGGACGTCGAGCGTAACCAGAGTAGCTGTAAGATTGTGCACGGAGGTCTGCCAGCTACGCACTTCAGGCGGAGCATACAGCTTAAACAAAAGCCATGAAGGGCTGCGCGGATGTCTCAGGCGAAACATCCTCGCCATAAAACTGTCATCCTCGGACTCCAAGCTCGTCCTTACTCACTTCAGGTGCGGTTCCAAGACGGTTTCGAGTGGCGTGTGCACCCGTCCGCGCGTGACGGCGACGCCATAAGAGCGACACTAGGTGCGGCCCTGTGCCCGCTATAACGAAACCAAAGAACTCGCCGAGAAGCCCACCTTCACACTTTAAACACGCGGCGGACCTCGGAGAATATGTTTTGTAGAATGAATTTTCCCTCACTCACAACTACAGCTCGCTATTGAATAGGTGGCATAAGTTTCTCGCCATCATTACTGCTCAACAGTGCCCGACTGTAAAGCTGACACCTTAATTTGATATTTGGACTGCAAAAGGTTTTTGTAATTACAGAACTTTGATGTTTCTGTAGCATAATCACGGTGAGCACGCACTTATGTCAAGGTCGCCAGGCAAGTGCATTTTCTCAACAACAAATGCACAATGATTGGCGCAAAAGCTCTCTCAAAAATCACTTTGGGCAAAACGGGCAAATTCAAATTGATTCTGAAAGCTCAGTGGATGGACTAAAAAGTGCTGGGGCACGAGAAACAAATTCAACGTGCCGAAATCGGCGATCCAAAGCGTCGATCACCGGCGAACGATTTGAATAGGCGTGGTAACGAAAGGGTTAAGCACGCTGTTGGAAGGCTCGCGAGAACAAAGTGCCTTGAGCCATTTGGCTTGCAGCGTACAAAAAACAGGCCGCGCATTGTTGATACACAGATGATAATGAAAAAAAAAGGCTGTGTTCGAGCCTCGAAGAGAGGCAGTGACGTGCTACGTGAAATTTCCCCTGTTCAAAAATTGCGCAAACCTGGAAGCGTACGAAACTGATGATAATAACATTGCAACATAATTAATGTCGATCGAATATGTTGTTCTGCATTTCATTACACGCAATGAATTCAGTGCATTCACATATCTTCGTAACTCGTTGCGCCAACGGGACGTTGTCACGAGAGTTTTATTTTCTTTGTTTTTTACCATCGCTAAATCTACTTCGGCGTCCGAAAATGAAGCACCCCCCCATGGAGACATCAAAGTGGTGCCACCATTGTAACGAAATTCACATCGCAACCATTCGCGTAGCCAGGGGGTGGCACACAGGGAATGCATAAATTTGCGTCCTTTCCCTTTTCTCAGCATTTGTCATACCATTCGTCCACAGCAAAAATGTTACAGCCATGACGCTTTCTAGTGCCCGCTGAGTTCAGCCTCGCGACGCAAGTTTACGCAATTAATCAGTTGCTGGTGAAGCAAGTCGATTTTGCGACCCACGAGAGGAGCAGAGCGTGTGAACAGACATAATGAATAGGTGTACAACGCTCTCGTCATTTTTCAAGAAAACTTCCACAAAATTTTGCAATGAGTTTGCTAGATGTTTCGTGAATTTGCAAGAAAATACAAAGCCATTAAAGAAGTAAAATATATATCATTGTTCTATTTTTTAAAGGAAGATTTGCGAGAAAGCTTTTACGTGTGAAGTGGTAAAATTTCTTCTCATTATCGCATGCTCCCCGGGTATTCTTTACAGCTATGACAGATAAAAATTTGGACGTTTGATGACTAGAATTTCAACACGGGTTTTCTCCCGAAGAAAAACGTTCGTAAAAAAAAAAGCATACAATTCTTGTGGCAACGCCATAAGGCGCATGTTAGTTATAAAGAATTCACAAATGTTTTTATTAAATAGCAGCAGGGGTTACAAGAAAGACTCAAACGCTCCTTTTCTGACGAAAAGTAATGTTTGGAGAAAACGCCATTCAAAGTTTGAATTGCCACGGTTCAGTCATGGGCCCGGCCGGGTTGGGGGCCATTTATATATAATTGCTTTCACTGCACGTAAAAACGCGCCACTTCGTGTAAGCACTTGTCAGTAATACGGGAATATCGTGCTATGATAACCCACGGCGGACCCAGCGACTCATTTTAGGGGTGGAGGCGGCCGCTTGAAGTAACACCGTATAGAGGGGGTCCCAACTGTTCTGTTTTTAGTAGCACGAAAGCCCTGTCATAGCATAAATATTGTTTATGTGAGAAAACTGTGGCCCCACTTAATTTTTTCTAATTAGTGATAGGAGGTGGATCACAGCATAGATGAAATAGGGGAGGGGGGGGGGGTGGATAAGTCTTTGAGCTGGAGCGAGCGCCCCTACCGCTGCCCACCCACATCTCCCAGTGATGAAAAGTGACAAACAAATCACATTTTCAGTACATTTTGTTCTCCATCCTCCCTTAAAACTCTCTAAAAAGCACTGACGTGTTCGGCTGGCGCCACAGAAATAACTTGGGCTGGCGAGAACAGAAATGACTCGGATAACATACTCGTGTTTCCGACGTAACTTAATTACGGGCAAGTGCAATCTCACCTGTAAACAGTGATAGCTTACGTGATTACCTACAAATTTGGCCACGACCACTGCGTGCAAGGGAGGCTGTTGAAATCGTGATGAAGATCGCGGGGTCTCGGGATTGCATTGAAACACACCATAAAAACGGACGCGAAAGAAATGCATTTCGCATCCTCCAGTAAAACCGCCCGCTCAAACCGCCAGTGAATGAAGTATGTTTAACATACCCCATTCACTGGCGGTTTGAAATACAATCACATCGGTTCGAAAACTCCATTCTTTTTAATCTTCAATTGGTTAATTCCCTAACAACAGTCCCCGTATTTTCAGGGGCGACTGTACATTAGCGCACAAAAACGGAAGTAAGATACAACGTAAGGAAAGTTGGCAAAACATATGAGACAGAAAAAGTCATAGGCATTACCAGCACGCGTCATGTAGCGCGCAACGAACAATTCGTTTGGCTCTTTCGCTGACTGTTTCTACGAATGCCTATCAAAGAACCTGAGCATCATCACTGTTTACAACACTTGGGCATTCGGACTGCATGAACTACTACTTTGGTCTTGGTGGCGTGGACCCCATCATTATATTTTCTGCTGTGGCTTCTCTAGATCGTCCGACGCGTTTTTGATGGGAGCGTCTACGCATTCATCCACTCGTAAAATATTGCGCGCTTTGAGGCACATTGGGCTTTCACTTAATCTTGGACCATGCAATTTGTACTGAAAACAAGGTAATGTGCCCACGTAGGCCGTAGCGGGCAGACGCGGAGTCCGCGGTCATCTCTGCTGATGGAAATCGCGATGAGCCGACGTGACACGCCTCTTGATCTTATAGTCGCGTATCGAGTGAACGATCGAGGTAGGTACCCGAGATACTCTCGGGTATGGCGGGAGAGGACGACACGAACACGATGTATTGTCAACCTACTTCTAGGGTTAGCATGTCTCATATGTTCCACCAAGTTCAACATATATTTCGTTAATGGTTAGCGGTCTATATAAGGAAACTTATACCTCACCCTCACTAGTGTAAACGAAGATCACCCTACTAAGTCGCCAATACGCCTCCCCAGCAGGCATTTTACAACCGCTTTCGACCATTCTTCTACTACCGCGAGACGAGGACGGACTCGAATGCGAGATCTCATGAAATTATCCCCCCTTTCAGCAATAGGGAACCAAGGCTGGGTAGGTGACGCGCTCACGGGGAATTTCCGTCCTCAGAACTGAGAATTCTGCTACCTAGTACGGGCGTTCATGGCGTTGATCCGAAGCCCTTAAGCACCTTGGAGGCTTGGCCGTGCATTTCGTGCACAGTTGGTGATGTCTCGTAAGAAGTTGCCGGTAAGTGGTACCGATCAAACCATGAACGTTTCATATATGCGCTAAAAAGCTTTCAGTTTCGACTTCAATGGAAGATAAAAGCTTAAAGAGACGCAAAATTCGTGATCACGGGTCGCTGAAGCCGACGTAGTACATACACACGTTTCGACTAACTTGTCTTCTTCAAGGCTGCATTCTCATTAATACTGTCTAACAAAGGAAACCAGCCCATAAGTATTCTTTGCTTCAGTGCTGCAAAATTAAAGCGTTATACGTTTCAGGACTGTAACAGCTATTCATTATACGTTAGTTAACGTAGAGTTGGCGTATATAAATGCGTATGTGCATTTTACGCTCTATGCACTCAAGTTTTCAATTTCACTGAGAATAAGGTGCAGGGATTGGAGTGGAGCACCATATATAAACGCCCATCGACTCGTGTGCGGCCGGTGGATGGGCGTTTATATATGGTGCTCCACCACCGGTCGCACGTGTGGACTGTTCACAAAAACATGGCGACTGCTTTGCTCTGTCACTCGCTTCTCGAATGTCATGTCTCGTGTTAATAATCTCTGCGTGTGTTACAGTGTAGTGGTGTGTTGAGAGAAAAGGAAGGCAGTGAATATAGTGACGGGGCCCCTCAACGCAGTACTATCGTTAAAGTGAGGGGACTCGTCAGCGTAGTGTAATTGTGATTACGGTGACGTGGCCCGTCATAATAGCGATGCAGCTATAGCGACGGGCCCCGTCGATGTGAAGCAATGACTACGGTGAGGGACGATAGTTATAGCGCGAGAACAGAACGACGACGCAGAGACACGAAGGACACGCGTCGACGCGTCGTCTCTGCGTCATCGTTCTGTTCTCGCGCTATAACTATCGTCATGTCATACCAACTAGCCCAAGCTGCCACACTTCTACGGTGATGGGGCTCGTTACCGTAGTGTAATGGTAAAATTGAGGGGGGGGGGGGGGGGGTTGCCGTAAATTTGTAGTCAGTTTCGCCGCCATCGCCTACAGCTGTTCTGGTGGCGCAGTAAGCCCACACTCACTCAGCTACGCGATGGCGTCTAACACGACTACAAATTTGCGGCAACTCCCCCCCCCCCCCCTCTCAACCGAGGCCCACCG
>WOVY01009384.1:0-76437 GCA_013436015.1 Rhipicephalus annulatus
GTGTCCAGTTAAACGTACAGAGCATTGTCAATGAAGCGGCCGAACTGGAGGAAATCCTGCATACACATAAACCACATGGTGTGCGCTTTAGAAACCTGGTCGTACTCGGATATTAGGAGCAACAAGATAGTACCCCGCCGGTTATGAAATGCTCCGTAGTAGAGAAAGAAATTTTTGGGGTAGAGGAATAGCAATATTTCTGCGAGTCCCTGCATATTACAAGACTTCCTGACATTCCTAGTACACTCAAACCTTATTATAACAAAGTTGAAGGGGAGCCACAATTGCTTGTTATATCCATTATTTCATTCTTGCAAGAAATAAAGCTCATGTATGGTAAATGTAAGATAGAAAAAAGACATTTAAATGGGAGTAGGAGTAGAATGTGAGGTACTAGTTCACCAACGGGATAGGTGTAGTTCATGAAATACCCCCCAGACAATAAATCATATGTATGTGTCCATTTAAACGAACAGAGCATTGTCAATGAAGCGGCCGAACTGGAGGAAATCCTGCATACACATAAACCACACATGGTGTGTGCTTTAGAAACCTGGTCGTACTCGGATATTAGGAGCAACAAGATAGTACCCCGCCGGTTATGAAATGCTCCGTAGAGAAAGAAATTTTGGGGTAGAGGAATAGCAATTATTTTCTGCGAGTCCCTGCATATTACAAGACTTCCTGACATTCCTAGTACACTCAAACCTTGTTATAACAAAGTTGAAGGGGAGCCACAATTGCTTTGTTATATCATTATTATTTATTATATCAATTATAACAGTTTGTGGCAATGTATGCTAAGATGGGCGCACACATATAAGCATGCAAAGTAGGAAACCGCCTCACGGCACGATGTACCACTACGCAACTATGCATGCCATGGAAAATAAACTCAGTCGCATCTCATTAATTCGAACTTTCGGATGATTCGAACTCGCGCTGAGGTGTCGTCAAAGCTATGTGTATTCCAATGGGCAAAAATGCCCTGTAATTCGAATGCGCAAGCACTTGCGACAGTTCATTCGTACATACTGCGATTCGAAAATGCTCTCAGCACCATGCTTAATGCTGCAGTGGTACCTCTCAATGCTGCATGCCAAGAAGGAAAAGAAAAAAGAAAGAAAAGACTGGTGGATTGTTTGTTCTCTCTCAAATGCCAGTCTGCGTCATGCCTGTGCCACGCTTCTCCCTTTTTCGTCTCTGCACGTAGAGACCCTTTCCTTTCAAGGCCCCAGGCGGAGACACAGGGAAAAAAAAAAGCTGTCGCAGAGTGTCTTCTGTCTCGGTGTAGAGGGTAGCAGCAATGGTAGCAGCAAAGACGCAGTCGTTGCCGTCTTGAGAGGGAAATCGCTTTGCACCGCGGTGCCGGTTCTCGGTCATGTGACCCGCTGAGCGTTTTTTTCAATCCTCTCCGCTGGCTGTGTGTGGAGGACGGCTCTCTCAGCTGCATGGGGTGTGGCTGTAAGGTCGGCGCGTGAGTTTTGAAAGAGCCGCGCCGAACGAGCGTCAGACTCCGCAGAAAACGATCTACTTAACACACTACGGTCATTTTTCTTGATAGACTACTTGATAGACTAATTTAGTTATATACATTTACCGGTGAATTTCACTTCGCTACAAGAAGGTTTAAAATACATGGTTCTCAATGCAGCTCTCAATGGGAATTTAATTTACTTTGTTAAATGCATTATTTTGTTATATCCCATTACGTTATAACGAGGTTTGAAGTGCATTTAGAGCATAATGATTAAGCTTGGCTTAACTGAGTTTTCACTAACCATTGGAGTACTTGGTCATCTGTCAAACACCGATAGGATTTTTTTAACATGTTGAAAGAGCACTTATGTTCTAGTGCTATTCCCTCTTGTAACACTTTACTTGCTGGGGATTTCATTGTGCCTGCTATCAAGTTGAACAGCGAATTTCTCAAACCCCTAAATACATACTACAGTGCAACCGTTTCTTGTTCTTATGTATTCCCACAACACACACAAGTAGTGATGGAACTTACTCGCATTCATAATAACACAAAATCAATTTAAGATGTGTTTCTTTTAAGTGGAACTCTGCTTTGTCAAAATACAACCGCACATATTCATGATGGTATTTCTGATCATAAAATGATATTGCTTGTTAGCGTCCTCTATCCCCCTTTTGGTAAAATTTAGGGTGTCGCCGGTATGGCCATAAAAGGTGAAAATTGATAGAAGACGCAACACACGACTCACGCACTGTTAAGAAAATGGAAACAAAAGAAGGCTGTATTTAATTAAGAAAACTAGGTTACAATAGTTACTCGCGCAACCGTTCAATTCCACACATCGCACAACGCACAACCGCTCAAGTCGCTCGCAATTCGCAGACTCTTTTTCGCTCGCCGTTCTCGCTGCGTCTCGGGCTCTTCACGCGCTTTCTCGCTTTCCTCTCTCGACCACAGATCCGAGCACACAATACGCGCACGCACCACACACACACCACACACACACGTGCACAAATTGTTCCACGAAGTCAGTGGGAAAAGTTCCGTCGCTTCGCCATTCGGGGAAGCAGTGTCGAACGTCCCACTGGCCACGGATTGTACAAAGCGGCATGTTTCCCTCTTCTTGCACCCGAACACGCAAGGTGCAATAAAGCGGGCCGCCGCCTTTGTGCTGAACCGGCGCCCGCAGCTCTGGGATGCTCGCTGATCGCTGCTGCCCGTAAACAAGGAGGACGGCCCCCCTCGAGTGACTAACGGACACTCGCACGACACAACACACGCAAAAAGAATAAATAAAACAAAAACTTAAAAGATTTGAAGCAGTCACGTACACTCGGTCGTCCTGACAGTCATTTTTTATTTTCTTTATTTATTTATTTATTAATACTGTAACCCTCACTTGAGGGTCATTACAGGGAGGAATATAACAACAAAACAAAAACATTACACAATGACAAAACAGACATTACGTTTCATGTTGCCGGTAGTACAATTCTAGCGAACACTCAAACGCTTTGACATTTGCGCTAGTACAGCGTACTCTGGAAGGTCTATCCCACACTTCTATACTATACGGAAAAAAAGAATTTTTAAAGCCATCCAGACGCGCCCAAAAAGGCCTTGTTGGGTGGCTATGGTTCAACCGAGCTCCTCGTTTGGGTGCAGGTTGTATGTATGTGTCTTTATTTATTTTCATTTCGCCTCTTATAATTTGAAACAAGAGTTTTTAACCTTTGCTTTTCGCGACGCACTTGCAGGGGTTCCTAGCGCACATGATTTAACAAATTTGTGACGGATTCTGTCTTCCTTCGGTACGCGAGAAAATGAAGCGCACTGCTAGCCTTTGAATTTTTCTATTTTATCTCTCAGTGAACTGGCTGATGAGGACTCCATACAGAAGACGCATACTCCAAAATAACGTCCTCGTTAATGGCGAAAAAAATTATGAACAAACCCACACACCAATACACAAACAGAATTGTTTCCTTCGTCGAAGAAGACAAGAAAAAAAAAAAGAAAGAGCAACTGTTTAAGTCCGCACAGTTCACTCGGTAAATCTCGGCACGCACTCAAGTTCTCAACTAGACGCCAACGCAACTATGGCGCACTCGCATAGGGATGGGTCTTGGCGCAGCTACGGGCCGAACGTCTCAGTCGCTGCACCTCACATTCGGGAGCGTCCGACTCCTCCGCAGACTCTCCGTTGTCATCAAGGTGTGAATGCGGATTGGTCGTTGGCAGCACTTCAACTGCGACATGTGCGCAGTGGTCGCGAAGCGGCTCGCCCTTGTTTCGTCAAGGTCGGCAACTCGATACGGTGTCAGCTGGCAACACTGCGTGATTACAAGGGGGCCCCTATACTTTGGCTGGGCTTTGGCAGGCTTTCCCGTCTGTTCTGGAGCCGTCGTCATAAAGACCACGTCACCGACACCGTACATTTTAGCCGGGGAAGTGGTGGCTTGTCGTAAGCGACCTTCATCTTCTTCTGCTCGCTCACGAGGCGCTGCCGTACACGTTCGCGTAGCCCGCCGGGCTCCTCCCACTCTGACGCTTTAGATTCAACCAAGCGCTTCAGTGCCAAGCTGTGAAATTCCGGTCGTATAACCGTGTAAACATCTCGAAGGGAGTCTTCCCGGTCATCTTGTTTACAGCGTTGTTCAAGCTGCACTCTGCCTCACCGAGCTTTTCGTCCCAATCTCGCTGCTCTGTCACGGAGGGGCCCATTTTAATTTTCCTCGCACCCAATTGGCCGTCGTGCCTCCGTAACCAGAATTTGCTCTGGCTTCGCCGCACTGCACTCCTCTCTGCACTCATTTATTTCCTTCATATCGCAACCCGCGATGTCCACCTCTGTCGCGTGGCCAAGTCTTTGTCTTTTACGTAGAACCACGTCATCATTTCCGCTCGTAAATACCCGCACAGTAACCTCTCCGTCCTCCATGTCAACAAGAATTTCGCACCCACAGTTTGTTGAATAGCACTGCACCAGTGACGTTAGACTGCGATGACAGTCTCACCCAATTATAACATTGGCCTGCAGTGGGGTCTCTTCAGCAGTTTTCAATCGTAATTTCGGACACGAAACGAAGGGTTCGAGATGTGAGAATGGGCACTCGTCTCTATGCCAGAATTGCAAGCTGCCGCCCAGCTTAGCGTAGGTCACATATGGCAGCTCGGTAAACGTGCGACCGACAAGCAAATCGACCGACTGCGCCTCGTCGGGTACGACAAGTATCTGTATGTTCTTGCCAACGACGCCATCTATCAGCAAGTCGGCCCGGCACGCTAATCGCACGAGCAGCTGGAACGCCCTGGCTGCCGAAATCATACAGAGCTGTAGCATCTTCCAGCATTTCCACTCCGCACCGCACCGCCGCTGATTCGCGCAGTAAGCAACCGGAACTGCCTGTGTCTATCATGCCAATCAAAGTCTCATTGCCATTCCATTTAACGTGCTTCAAAAGCACGCCAGGGTCAATTTTCTCTCCAGAGACAGCGTTGGTCTCATTTCTGGGGCCTTTTGCTTGGCAGTGTTTTTGGGTATGCCCAGTCTTCCCACATTTTAGACATTTTCTATTCGTCTTTCCTCTGGGCAATCCCGCGAAATGTGTCCGAATTTGAAAACACTTATAACATTTTCGCTCACCGTACTCATTTGTGACAGCTGGCCGCTGGTCCCACCCGCCGTACCTGGACGCACCCTGCAGTGGTGCTTTGGGTGCAGGTTGCATACGAGGTGCATCGCTTGTCGCTCTTTGCTCAGCCGCTGTCCCGAAGCGTTCTCGTGGCTCACGGTCGATCCTCTCAAATTCCTGAATGTCGTGCAACAGGTCCATCCGCGTCTTTGTGCGACCTTTCAAGAAGCATCGTGCATAACTCCCGCGATCGGAGACCGGTCAGCACCTGCTCCCTCGTATCACAGAAATCGAAATGCGCCTCTCTGCAAAGGCGCACCTTCTCGTGGAAGTACGCAGCCGTGTTCTCATTTCGCTGCTGCATTCGCTCTTGCATTCGCTCTGCCGCCCGAGTCTGGCTGTAGAAAGTCCGCCCAAACATCCGTCTGAAATCGTCCCACGATAAAGTTTCGGCAGCTCTCGAACGGTACCAATCTTTTGCGGCGCCGACCAGGTGACACTTGGCAGTTTCGAGCAGGAATGGCGTTGGTCACCGGTGAAGCCTAGCCGTCTGGCACAAAACTTTCCATCCATTCCCGGGCTGCTGACGCGCAACCATCACCGGAAAAGTCTGGAATATTCCTGCTCAAATCAGGCATCACCTGAAACGTGTTGATGGCCGCCTGGTGTGGAGCCCCCCATGACTCCGGCTGCCTCTCCGCCAACAAGCGGTCTTTCTCACGCAAAGCGTCGAAAAGGTCCCGCTTGGTGAGCCCAGCACAGTCGTCGTCATCACGGTGACCACTCTCCCCCGGCGATGATCCGTCCAGTATGGCTGATATTAGCTCTCTGGAAGTGCACGCTCACTGGAAGTCCACCATTGCTTTGTTCTCGCACTTAAGCAATCGCACTCCTCGCTAAGATTTTTCAAACTCGTTCTGAACGTTTTTTTAAAATCGGTCAAATCCCACTTCTGATAAATGTCAGCGTCCTCTATCCCGCTTTTGGTAAAATTTAGGATGTCGCCGGTATGGCCGTAAAAGGTTAAAATTGATAGAAGACACAACACACGACTCGGGCACTGTTAAGAAAATGAAAACAAAAGAAGGCTGTATTTAATTAAGAAAACTAGGTTACAATATTACTCATGCAACCGCTCAATTTCGCACATCGCACAACGCACTACCACTCAAGTCACTCGCAATTCGCAGACTCTTCTTCGCTCGCCGTTCTCGCTGCGTCTCTGGCTCTTCCCGCGCTTTCTCGCTCTACTCTCTAGACCACAGATCCGAGCACACATACGCGCACGCTGACACAAACGCGCACGCACCACACACACACAAACGTGCACAAATTGTTCCACGAAGTCAGTGGGGGAAGTCTGTCGCTTCGCCATTCGGGGAAGCAGTGTCGAACGTTTCACAGGCCACGGATGCACAAAGCGGCATGTTTTCCTCTTCTTGCACCCGAACTCGCAAGGGTGCAATAAAGCGGGCCGCCGCCTTTGTGCTGACCCGGCGCCCGCAGCTCTGGGAGGCTCGCCGATCGCTGCTGCCCGTAAACAAGGAGGACGGCCCCCTCGAGTGACCAATGGACACTCGCACGACACAAAACACGCAAAAAGAAATAAATAAAACAAAACACTTAGAAGATTTGAAGCAGTCGCGTACATGCTAAACCTTGCATGTGATTACTCTGTCTGGAATAACAAAAATGTGCACATGGTTTCAAATTTTCGATGTGCCAATAATGTTGCGATAGTAGACTTATTGGCCACTTGTCATGAGTTAAGGTACCAGACGCATGCCGAACCTGGAAGCGCGGCGGCGGTGCACTAGGGGAGGAAAGTCACCCGAGTGCACATGCACCAGCCACATAGACGCAAGAGATTGGTTGGAAAAAGGCTCGTGACACGCAACTCCAGCCGGGAGAAAAAAATTCTAGATGATGAGCCGGCACTGTGTGTTGGGACGCCAAGCAAAAAAGATGCGGGGATTGAGCGTCGCTACCGGGACAGTAGTGGCATGACCGCCCGGTTCTGAGGATGTCGATGTGAAAGGCATCGGGAGTGGTCGTCAACCTCAGGGGTTCCGAGTGAGGCTACCCAGACTTGCCACATCCTGCCGAGCAGTTCCTGGTTGACTTGCTGCTCCACCACTGCACTTGAAGACGGCGACAGCCCACACCAGTCAGCAGAGTGTACTTGTCACGAAGAGAGTCCATGGCAAGACAAAGCATAGCCTAGCAGGCTGAAGAAGACGACGGAGTCTGAAACGACGGCGACGACAACGAGCGGTTCATTCAGCGGGGCCAACCTATGGCAACAACTAAGAGGTCAAGGAGAAGGTGAAGGACATACGTGACAAACCTCGACACGGCACCGTAGAGAAGCCAACATGAAGAGTAAGAACGAGCGATATTGGTGACACCATATTGGATAAGGGCTAATGGCTAGGGCTAGAAATGGATTGGGACTCAGCTATAGTCAGTTTTGATTTGCCCATGTACGCATATAGGTATTGAGAATTATAAAGTTATCGGTTGTTTGTGAGATATTGAGTGTTATTTGAAGTTCTGAGTGTTATTGTTATTGAGTGCTGTAACGCGAATTGTGTGTATTGGTTTTTTCTTTTTGGGGTGATAAAGTGTGTTGTTTGTGCCACACCCACGTTTTGTTTTGTGTCTCTCTCTCAATTCCGTCTGATGCAAGCGCTCCCAAGATAAAGCTCGTGTAATTAATTGGCAAGCCTCTCCCAGTATTTTCTCTTGTGCGACCCAGTCACGTTATCGTCAGGGGTTGCAGGGATGGATTGGGAGAAGATATTGAGTGATTAGGGAGTGAAAGCTCAATAAGGAGCAAGGCTTAAAGTTCATTGAAGAGGAGAAATACGGCTGAATCAGGAGTTTGAGGCAAAACGTGCTGAACTCGAAGTCAATCATACATCGATGCTCGAAGCGTATGCTCAAGAAAAGCACGAACTTGAGCAGCAACTGTGATTGATGCAAGACAACGAGGGCATTAAGCAGTATGAGAGAAAATCCACAGAGGTTGAGCAGAGAGAAGCTAGGGTACCTGATGTAAATGGGGCAATTCAATTGAGCCAATGGGCAATGAGCAGGAGTTTTACGCAAATTACACCAGGTTCGTAAGTGATAAACCGAAGCGAACGTGCTCAGACCCTACAGATCGGGGTAACAAGGTGCCAGTTAAAAAAGTGTACACTACTGTTGTTGAAGAGGGCATAGAGAAAGTGATGGCGACACCTACCGACAACAGAGAGACAGGGCATAGCGCTTCAGCGATGAACGCTCATATTCAGGACATGAGCAAGGTGAAAGTGCGAGAGAAAGCACGAAAAAAGAATATGCCAGAAAGGAGTATGACAAAAAGAATGTCATAGACGTACAGGGTAAAACGCGAAAAAGTAAAGGGAACGCTGACAGTTCCGAAGGCGTTGCAAAGCCGAGGCAGTAATCAAGACGCGAGAAAGGTTGGTATAGTTGTGAGTGTAGACACGCAAGAAGAAAAAAAAATATTGCAAAACTGCATAAAGAAGATTTCAGAAATTTGAATGTAGAGAATGTGGTGAAAAGTAGGACGCAACTTAGGGAAGTTGTTTTGTAGAGGCGTCGAATGGACAGAGACAGTGAGATCAGCTGTAGCAAGCGTTCGAGGCGATGGGTAGTGAGTAGGTGTAGGAAACAGCTGAAAAAGACGCGTAATGTGAAGAAACACCGACTTCAGACGGTTGTGCCTAATTGGTAAATGATTTCTCAGAAAATACTTTCTGCACAGCGGACTATGTTACGAGAGACTTGATAGGTCAACTTAGGCTGAGTTGAGCTATTTATATAGAGGGGAGATTTTGTTCATGAATCAGAAATCGTACAGGTTTCTGAATATTGAGTTTCGAGTATTATGTGCAGTTTTTCTTGTGAGTGTATCCGTATAGCTTAGAGATGTTCAATTAATGTGTACTGGACGATGAATAGTGGGAACAGTGAATGTGTATTTGTGAAGTGTTGGTGCAAAGCATTGATGAATGGCGTGATTGTGTAACGTTGTGCCAAGTGAATATCAGTGAGTACGTGCGGGGAAGGAAGGTGACGCACCAGCCCGCACACATTTGGCCACAAGTCACGACACTGAAAGAAAAACAGAAGACAGAAATAAAGAAAGAAGAACAAGGCGCAGCCTTGTAGAAATTATTTGGAGAACAGGAATAAGCAGGTTTTTTTTTAGAAAAAACTCTTTAAAAGGGGGGCCCAATGACATGAGTAAAAGCACCAAACGTGTGCTGAACGCAGAGGTGCGGCAGCGGTGCACGAGAAAAGGAAAAGTCACACGAGTGCACACACACCAGCCACATAGACATAAGAGATTGGTTGGAGAAAGACTCATGGCACGCAGCTCCAGCCGGGTGGAAAAATCCTAGAAGATGAGCTGGCACTGTGTGTTGGGACACCGAGCAGCAAGGACATAGGGAACGAGCATTGCTACCTCCACAGTAGCAGCATGACCGCCTGGTTCTGAGAATGTCGGCGTGAAAGGTCCGGGAAGTGGCCATCGACCTCGGAGGTTACGAGAGAGGCTGCCCAGACTTGCTACATCCTGTTCAGCAGTTCCTGGTCGACTTGCCGCTCTCCCACTTCACGTCAAGACGAGGACAGCCCACACCAGTCAGCAAAGCGGACTTGTCACCAAGAGAGTCCATAGCTAGGCTAAGCATAGCCTAGCAGGCCGAAGACGACGATGGAGTCCTGAATGTTGGTGACGGCAACGAGCGTTTCGTTCAACGGTACCAACTTGTTGTGTTCTGGGTTTCGGTTTCGGAATGACATGTGAGGATGCTAGGGGGCGCCCCTCTGGCATCTAGGATTTCAAGGCGACTGTAAAATAAAATGAGTGTGTGTTAGGTAACCGTGGAGTGTGGTTGTTGTTCTTCTCTTTGGCGCTTTTGCGCCAACCCGCGTGTTCGGCTGGTCGGCGTCCCTGCCGGCCGCGTACGTCTCCGTTGGCCGTCTTTTTCATCTGCTTCGTCGGGACCAGCCAGCCCCAACACAGCAATGGTGACGAGGACGTGTAAGAACCCATTTCGTTTTCTGTGTTCGTCTTTTTCGTGCTTCTAACGGACCTACACTGCTAACCCTAGACGCTCTTTGTTCCCAGCAAGGTTGCAGCTGCGTGCTGCGTCGCTTCATTTCTTCATTCAGCTACGCCGCCTCTGTCGTTTTCTTCAAACAGTGTACTGGCGTCATTTGATTCTCGTCTGCACCTCTCCATTCTTCTTGCTTGAAGTGGCGTCTCCTATTCCACCTCCCCTATTTCTTCATTCGCCCGGAGACCCGCCACTTCCGTGGGCGGACTGGAAATTGGTGTTTCAAGCCTACGCAGACGCGGCCGGGGAGGACGCCAGCAAGCCCGAGCGTTGCAAGGCCCTGCTGCTCAACGCGTTGGGCCCTGCCGGGTTAAAGCTCTTCTATACTTTGGACGCCACCAACGCGTCGCCGACGCCAGCATCGGGCGATGCCTTCAAGAATGCTGTTGCTCTTTTCGCTGAGCATTTTAAAGACGTCTCGTGCGATTATCTCGGACGCGTAAAATTCTAAGAAAGGCAACAATTGCCTGGTGAGCCAGTCGTCGAGTTCATTACTTCTCTTCGAACGCTTGCCGCGTCGTGCGGCTTCGGCGCGCTCGAGGACGACATGATCCGCCATCAGCTTTTCACCGGGGTAGCCTCGCAAAACGTCCGCTGCCGCATGTTTCAAAAGGCTCCTCGATTTCATTATCCGAAGCCCTCTCGATTGCGCAAGAAGACCAGCTTATTCGCTCCCAGTTGGAGCAATTCGCTCCGCATTCAGTGCAGCAACTTTCTGCTGCGGGGGGCCAAGGCGGCGGCTCTTTGTTTCACGGGACGCGTCAACATGGCGGCCCTTCATCTTCGTCTCGGCGCAGCGGCCAACATGGACGCCCGCCTCCACAGTCCTTCCGTGGCGGCCAACATGGCGGCCTCTCTGCGTTGCGAAGTCGAGGAAGTTGGCGATATGGCGACCCCATTCCGCCAAATTCTGGTTTTCAGGAACAGCACCGAGCTCCTAACTCGCGTTCACAATTTTCTTCTCCAAGCGCAACCGCGCATTGCTTTCGTTGTGGATAGGCTCGGCATTTAGCCAATTTTGCGTAGTGTCCCGCGAGAAACCGCACTTGTCTTGCGTGCGGAAAAATCGGACATTTTCAGTCCGTATGCAATTCCCGTCCAGCAAATCTTCCTGAACCAGTTTCTTCGTCCGCTCCTTCGAGCACTGCACAGACCAATACGGTCACCGTTTTAAATGTGGATGGCCTCCACACTACGTCTGAGCCCAGCATCGTAGCTTCAGTGGGCCAAGTGCCCTTGTCATTTCTCGTGGACACTGGTGCCTCAGTCTCTTTAATCAGTGCCGCTGACTTTCATAGTCATTTTTCCAACATTTGACTTTTGCCTTCACACGTCGTTCTGCAAACATATTCCAAGGAAACGATTGATAATTTAGGTCAATTTACAGCTCAGGTCTCCTATCGCAGTCGCACTGCTTCCATTACTTTTTATGTAACTGCCAATGGCAGCTCGCTTTTGGGACGTGATGTCATCAGGGCTTTGTCCATCAACATCGTCGGTGCGTCTATGACGTGTGCTCAAGTCGACGTCCAAGATGATCTTCCGGCCAACGCGCCTTCTGAATTCCACCACCTGTTCACCCGTGAACTGGGTTGTGTGCGCGGTTTTGTGCATAAAGTGATGTGTCGACCAGGTGTGTGCCCTGTGCGTGCCAAGCTGCGCCACATTCCTCTTTTTCTCCGTGAGCAAGTCTCTGCGGAACTGTCCTCGCCTTCAAGCCAGCGGAATCATCGAGCCTGTCTCTGCTTCCGACTGGGTTTCTGCACTGGTCGTCGTCAAGAAAAAAGATGGATCCCTTCAACTATGCGTCGACTTGCGAGAACCGAACAAGGCGATCGTCGTAGATGGTTTTCCACTTCCTCACATTGAAGAGCTGCTTCATCAGCTCTCTGGAGCGGTATGTTTCTCCAAGCTGGACCTCGCGTCCGCTTATCACCAAGTTGAACTTTCTGAGTGCAGTAGAGACTTAACCACATTTGTATCGCACGAAGGCTTGTTTCGGTTTCGCCGCGTATGTTTTCGGCATGCATCTGCCCCTGCAGTGTTTCAGAAAATGATGTCAATTATTCTTAAGGGTTGTAATGGCGCTCTTTGTTACTTGGATGACATTTTGGTGTGGGGACGTACTCGCGAAGAGCACGATGCTAACTTGCTTACTGTTCCCAACTGCATCAGTGAATGTGGTATGAAACTTAATAACAAGTGCATTTTTTCTGTGAATGAGTTAGAATTTCTAGGACATAATGTCAGTTCCCGCGGCTTGACACCTGTTGAGTCTAAAGTTCAGGCCATTGTTAATGCCCCACGGCCTACTGATGCCAAAACCTTGCAATCTTTTTTAGGTCTTGTTGGTTATTATGCCAAGTTTGTTTCTCACTATGCTGATGTTGTTGAACCACTGCGTACTCTACTTCGTCAAGCACAGCCTTTTAACTGGTCAGCTGAAGCTGAGCAGAGCTTCATTCAAGTCAATACTGGCCTCAAAGCCAGCTGTTAGTATTTTCAATGAGAAGCTTCCCATCGTCATCACGACGGATGCGTCCGATGTTGGACTGGGAGCAGTGTTTAAACAACTCAGAGGTGATCAGCTGATCACTATCGCTTTTGCATCTCGTACGTTGACCCCTGCTGAACGCAGATATTCAGTAGGAGAGCGTGAAGCTCTCGCGTGTCTTTTTGCCTGTGAGAATTGGCATGTTTACTTGTGGGGCCGGCACTTCACATTACGTACAGATCACCAAGCACTAGTTGCTCTTCTTTCTGCAGGATCCGAAGGCTGCTACCCCATTCTTATTTCCCGTTGGTGTGCCAAACTCATGTATTATAATTTCAGTGTTCAATATTGTAAAGGTTCTAAAACGTGGTTGCTGATGCACTGTCGCGCCTTCCTCTTCAGATACCGGTTACTGAAGAGCGGGATGAGGAAGTTGTTTCATTAGTTACTTCCTGCATTACTAAAGCTGAGCTTCAGGCAGCTCCAGCTGCAGATTCCACTTTGTCTCAAGTTCTCAAATATTTACGTGAAGGATGGCCTTCCATATGTGCTCTTGCTTCTAAATTCTTGCCTTACTTTGCAGTCCGACAGGAATTGTCTTGTGTCGAGGACTTGCTTTTCCGCGATGAACGCGTGATTCCCCCTGCTTCTTTCCGTAACAAGCTAATACAGCTTGCCCATGAGGCCCGTCCAGGCATTGTCCGCACCAAACAGAACCTCCGAGACAGGTACTGGTGGCCAGCCTTAGACAAGCAGGTCGAGCATGCAGTTTACAACTGCCATATATGTCAGGCAGCTGACAAGTCTGCCAAACCTGCATTTTCTCCGTTGCAGCCAGTCCAGTGGCCTGATCGGCCTTGGCAGAAACTCGGCATGGACATCATCGGTCCTTTGCATAATGTTCTGCAAAATGCCCGTTTCATTGTTTCTCTCATCGACTACCATTCCAAATGGCCAGAGCTTTGTTTCACACATACGGTTACTTCTGAGGTCATCGTTGAGTTTCTGTCTTCAATCTTCAGCCGGGAAGGTTTTCCTGATGCCATAGTTACGAACAATGGTCCACAGTTTCAGTCCCAACATTTCGAGGCTTTTCTTTCACAGCGAGGAATTCAGCATTTGAGGTCATCAGTTTTCTATCCCCAATCAAATGGGCAAATCGAGCGCTTTAATCGCGTTCTGGAGGAACATATCCAGATCGCCCAATTAGAGCACCGTCCCCTCAAGCAAGTCTTGTCTGAATGTTTAGCTTCGTACAGGTTCACACCACAAGGCACCACTGGAAAGTCTCCTGCTCAACTTCTCCACGGTAGGCAACCGCGAGTTGCTCTCGACATAGTCTCTTTGCCTCGTAACATAGCAGTGTCTTCTCCTGATCAAATCCGTACCAGAGTTTTTTCTCATCAACAAGCAATGAAAACGTATGTCCACACCCGTCGAGGTGCAAAGCAGTCCAAAGTTCGCACTGGCGATCTAGTCAAGGTTCGTGTGTCAGGCAAGCGCCCCAAGTATCGGGGTCCTTACAAAGTCTTGGGCCAGGTTAGCGCCACTTCTTTTCGCTTAAGTGATGGTAACATCTGGAATGCTTCGCGCCTTGTTATTTTTCATACGGATTTGCCTTCAACACATGAAAGTCTTTCCCATCACGTGCCGTCCACGCCTTTCAACTACTCATCAGACTGTTACATGTGGCCTCCATGTACAGGCATTTCTTCTTCAAGGGGGAGAAGTTACCAGTCGGTGTCGCTGGTTCAAGTACACCAAGTCATACGGTTCACTTCGAACCTTCAAATACGGCTGAGACCGTTGAACCGGACTCCGGTCCGCAAAATTCTTCCAAAGCTTATGCTGCGAGCTCTGATGAGATCGCGAATTTTAATGCTCGTTCAGAGCCTTCACAATCTTCTACTGCTCTTGATGTGTCACATCAGAGCACAAGTGACCAAGGTGCAGAGACACCTAATTCTACACCCAAAAGGGCCCGCCCTAAGCGGAAGCGGCAGAAGCCGCGTCGGTTCGAAGATTACGTGATGTAGAACTCTTGTTCATTACTGTTGTGTAAATTATTGTTCTGTGAAAAGGTCCAATGCATTCAAATCAATATTGTACTGAGTTGTGTACATTTTTTTTCAGTGCATTTTCAGGACACGTAGTGTGTGAGTTCGGTAAGCCGTGCTCTGAATTTTCATGTGTTCTAATGTACATACCTTGTAAAATATGTTGGTATCGATCATGTATCAATAAAAACAGTGTATAGGTGAACTTTTTTCGAGGAGGGGATGATTGTTGTGTTCTGGGTTTCGGTTTCGGAATGACATGTGAAGATGCCAGAAGGCGCCGCTCTGGCATCTAGGATTTCAAGGCGACTGTAAAATAAAATGAGTGTGTGTTGGGTAACCGTGGAGTGTGGTTGTTGTTCTTCTCTTCGGCGTTTTTGCGCCAACCCGCGTGTTCGGCTGGTCGGCGTCCCCGCCGGCCGCGTACGTCTCCGTCGGCCGTCTTCTTCTTCTGCTTCGTCGGGACCAGCCAGCCCCAACACAGCACAACTGACGGCAACAGGGAAGAGGTCGAGGAGTAGGTCAATAAGGGACGTGACGAATCTCGACACGGCATCGCAGAGAAGCCGACATTAACAGTGAGACGGAGTGATGGTGGTGACGCCATATTGGATAAGGGCTAGTGGCTAGGACTAGAAATAGATTGGGACTGAGCTATAGTCAGTTTTGGTTTGCCCATGTACGTGTATAGGTATTGAGGATTATCAAGTTATTAGTTGTTTGTGAGATATTGAGTGTTATTTGAAGTCTTGAGTGTTATTGTCATTGAGTACTGTAACGTGAATTCTGTGTATTGTTGTTTTCTGTTCGAAATGATAGAGTGTGTTGTTTGTGCCACGCCCGCATTTCGCCTCAGGTCTCGCTCTCGATTCCGTGGGATGCAAGCACTCCCAAGATGAAGCATGTGACACCACTTAGTTTCGGATTTCATTTCTGAAAGTGAATCAGCCGTTTGTGCCGTCAACACATTGCGATGTTTTTTCAAGAATATTGTGCTTAAGTGTGTGAATGATTTTATGCCAAAGATGACGAAACATGAAATACTAATCCTGAGATAAATAATGAAATTATCCAGCTACAATGTGAAACAAAATGATTAGAAGCATGAGCCCGGTTGTACCACTTGACTGCTGACAAAAAGAAGTTTTCACTCATATGTGCGCAGGTAAAGAACTGCATAAAGAAAACAAGAACATTTATTTCAGCATGACGATGTGAAACCTCCTGCTTACAGCACTGATAAAGTTATTTCGACACTTGGAACTATAAAGAAAACAGTATATAAATTATCTATAAATGGGGAAAAGATAAAGTCACAATCGTGAATTGCGCCAGCCACCAACCAGTTTTTCCTCTATTTACAGATGATGACTGCAGAACTTCATCTCAAAGTATCAAAACCAGCCAATTGGTGACATTTTCATATCTTTTGAATTAAATTTTAATTCAAATTTTTAATAAACCAATTTTGTCCTATAGAGTACACAGCTCAAGGCTGGCCTAGTTTTAAAGGTGTGCTTCCATGTTTCGGAATTTCGTTTGGCTGTCACAGCTCTTTGACAATAGCAGGCCAGTGATGGACCGGATATGGACACACTTAGCGATGCACTGTAGAGACTGTATGCAGAGTGGCTGCATGCACCTATTTGAATGGACCACAGTGGTTTACAAGCGTCAAGTGAAAACTCAAAGCAAAATTACTGAAGCCTTTCGGATCAGCCGAGCAGGTTTGAGGAGCAATAGCCCTGCCTCCATCAGTTTACATGAGTGGGCCAGGCAGCGGCACTCGGGGCGAAATGCTCACCAAACCATTCGTCTTTGTGGTGCAGGTTGTGGCGACCATCTTCGGAACGGAAGCTGCTGAATATAAATCCGTTTTGACAGACCCATCACATGACTGGAAGGAGCTTCACGGCATCGAGATTCCGCTGCGTGGTCACCGTTGTCTTATCGAAGAAGCCGCCCTTTCCTTAGTCCCGACTCCGACGCATGCGCCAACATCGGTGACGTCAGCAACCTCGGACCTTCCAACGGCTATAAGAAGCCACGTACCTCCGTCGAACTTCAGTGGGCCAGGCAGCGGCACTCGGGGCGAAATGCTCACCAAACCATTCGTCTTTGTGGTGCAGGTTGTGGCGACCATCTTCGGAACGGAAGCTGCTGAATATAAATCCGTTTTGACAGACCCATCACATGACTGGAAGGAGCTTCACGGCATCGAGTTTCCGCTGCGTGGTCACCGTTGTCTTATCGAAGAAGCCGCCCTTTCCTTAGTCCCGACTCCGACGCATGCGCCAACATCGGTGACGTCAGCAACCTCGGACCTTCCAACGGCTATAAGAAGCCACGTACCTCCGTCGAACTTCAGTGGGCCAGGCAGCGGCACTCGGGGCGAAATGCTCACCAAACCATTCGTCTTTGTGGTGCAGGTTAGTTCCTACTTGCCTGTGCCATGTTACCGCAGTGAAAACCGCTTTTTAGTGTTGCTGCCACGCCCACTTGGTAGCTTTTTTTCATGCATTTGTGCTTTTGGCGTGGATTTGTTAGTTTGCGGGGATATTGAAGCAAACCCAGGCCCTTCAGATAAAGAAATACTGCAGCAGTTTCTTTCAGGACAAAAACACATCACTGATATGATGAACAGTGTCTTATCAAAACAAGAAAAAATCGAAAAAGAAGTTGCTAGCTTGACTGAAAGGATGAGTTCCGTCGAAATACAGACAAAACCTTTGATTGAACTGAAAACAGATGTAAACGACTTAAAGCAAAGAGCAACACAGCTTGAGAAAGACTTTGAATTCGCGGTCAAAAAAATTGACGAGTTAGAGAACAGAAGTCGACGAAATAACTTGATTGTTTTTGGCCTGGGGGAAGAAGCTAATGAAACGACTGCTGACCTTACTGAAACAATAAAAAAGGACTTGTTTGAAGGAAAGCTGGGAGTGAATGTCAGGGGCATAGAAAGATGTCACAGATTGGGAAAAAAGAATGGCAAAAAACGCCCAGTAATTATAAAAATACTCGATTACCGAGACAAGGTAGCTATTCTGCAGAGGTGTTCCAAGCTGAAGGGCACCGAGCTGTCGATAAGTGAAGACTTTTCCGCTCGTGTACGTGATATCAGAAAAAAGTTGTGGCAAAGTTCGTCGCGCGAGCGTGCAAGTGGATCTAAAGTGAAGTTAGTTTTTGACAAAATAAGCATTGATGGAAAGTTTTTTTGCTCGGATGATAATAAGAATACAAGATATAAGTTATCTAACCAAATTAAGGTTCGGGGAAACTAGATGAACGATGTTTAGTGGTGTTAAATGTAAATTGCCGCAGTATTGTTAATAAGGCTGAGAAGTTGGAAGGCATGCTTTTAGCACATGACCCAGATATTGTATTACTAACTGAGACATGGCTACGAGATGATGTTTTTGATAGTGAGTTTGTGCCGAAAAATTACAGAGTGTTCCGTAAGGATCGAAATGGGAGGGGAGGGGGCGTTGCTATTCTTTTTAGGAATAATACACGTGTCGTAAAAATGCCAGACGTTCAAGACATAGAAAGCATCTTCTGTAAAGTGTATATTGGCAATATTAAATATCTTCTTGGTGTCGTTTACAGGCCACCAAATGCTTCCCTTGATGTTATCGCAAAGCTTAAGGATTACCTTCATTGTCACGTAAAAACCGAAGATAAATTAATCATAGGGGAGATTTTAATATGCCAAATATGAATTAGGAAACGTTTATATCAGACCCATGTCAAGCTGCGGATACTCAAATATCCGATATCATGTTTCAATATGATTTGACGCAAATAGTCACCGACCCTACCAGAATAGATCAGGGGACGAAATCTATCCAAGATATATATCTTGTAAGTGGCAATATAAAAGAAAGCATGTTGTGCAGCGTCACAAATGGCATATCGGATCACAAGGCTGTGGTACTAAAGCTAAAGGGAGTTGAACTTAGTCAGCAGAGGATGGTGAAGAAATTTCCCAATTTTTCAAAAGCAGATGATGAATCTATAATTGATGTTCTGGCCTTTGAATATGATCATTTCAATGCAAGTAATCGTAGCGTTGAAGAACTGTGGCTTTGCTTTAAGAGAATGATTGAAGATTGTGTGCAGCGTTTTATCCCTTTAATTACAAAGAAAGTAGAGAATCACAATCCCTGGATAACAAGAGAGACGTTACAGCTGAAGCGAAAGCTGAAACGGTTAAAAAAAAGGTCGAACAAGGCTAACAGTCCTAATTTAAAAACAATTATTTGCAATATACGTGAAGAAATTAAAGAAAAATCTTTTCGTGACAAAGAAAAGTATTTTAATGAAAAATTGCCGTCATTTATTAAAACGTGTCCAAGAAAATTTTGGAAAGAGGTCACTCCGGGCACGTGCTCTACCGATGTATTTCTTTTAGATGGAAAATTAGAGAGTGATGAAAAAACTGTCTGTACGGCCTTTAATAACTATTTCAACAGCGTCTATACAAAAGATAATAATCATCTCCCACCTTTCGATGCGAACCTACCACCAATATCAGATGTCACTATTTCTGAAGAGGGTATCTTTAATTTATTGCTAAATCTGGATGTTAAGAAATCTGTTGGACCAGATGAGATACCGAATGCCTTCTTAAAACGGTACGCAGAGTGGTGCGCGAAATATTTGTGTGTGTTGTATACTAGGTCTTTGAACGAAGGTGTACTCCCTGAGGACTGGAAGATTGCCCGAATTAAGCCTCTACACAAAGCAGGTGATAAAACTCAAATAAAGAATTATCGACCAGTTTCGTTAACCTCTACAGCTTGTAAAATTCTCGAGCACATAATTCACAAACAGATTGTTACATTTCTTGATGAACACAAAGTACTAACAAAAGCGCAGCATGGATTTAGACGAGGATATTCTACCACTACACAGCTGGTTGAAACCATCCATGATTTTGCTACCGCACTAAATGAAGGTGAACAGCTAGATGCCATTTTTATGGACTTCCAAAAGGCATTTGATAAAGTTTCGCATAAAAAATTACTTCATAAATTGCAATATATCTTGAAAAATCCGAAACTTATAGTATGGATACGAGCGTATCTTGAAAACAGGCAACAATTTGTTTCATTTAATGACAGTTGTTCCAGCAAACTACCTGTGGATTCCGGCGTACCTCAGGGCTCGGTCCTCGGGCCTCTTTTTTTTCTATTATATATAAATGATATAATGAATGGCCTTTCTGTAAGTGTAAAGCTTTATGCTGATGATTGTGTATTATACACGAAGGTATCAACTGCTGGAGATCAGATAAGGCTCAATAATCAATTCAACAAGGTCGTCTCTTGGTGCCAGGAATGGCAAATGTCAATTAATTACAACAAAACTGTTTATATGAAAATAACACTAAAGAAAAATCCTTTATGTTATCAGTACGGCACAAATAACGTCAATCTTACAGAAGTTGCTGAATACAAGTACCTTGGAGTATGGATAACTAATGATCTAAACTGGAACAAACACGTCGATACAACTACAGGTAAATGTCTACGGAAACTTTTTTTTCTAAAGCGATCCTTAAAATATTCTACCCCGTCTGTACGCATGTTGGCATATAAAACACTCATTCGTCCAATGTTGGAATATGCTGTAATAATATGGGATCCATTCACTAAACGTAATATTAATCAATTAGAAAAAGTGCAGAACAAGGGCTTACGTTTTATTTATAACTCCTACGGTAGAACATCCGTATCTGAATTATTGGTAAAAAGCGGTCTGCAACCCGTTGTGGACAGAAACCGCACTTGCCGGCTTAAGTTTTTCTATCAATTAATAAATGGTCATTTAAATGTTGACAATGCAGGCATTCTTCGGTATTCTTCCGGTTACGCAACTCGCAAGCGACATAGTAAAACGATAACTCCTTTACCTTCACGGATTAACTGCCACAAGTATTCGTTCTTCCCTAGAACTATTAATGACTGGAATAGCCTGACAAATGATGTCGTTTTACAGAAGAAACTGTCATTGTTTGAAAACAGCATCGCCTAAACCATCACTACACATTGCATTGTATTATTTGTTTTATTGTAATTATTGTGTTAGTCTATAACCCGTATTCTACGTGTTACGTTATTATGTGTTATGTTACTCGAAAAGTTTGTTGAAATAAGCGTTTGTGAACCTTCGCCTTGTATATTCAAATCGTACGATTTATTGTGTTTTCATTATTTTTTTGTATGTACCGATTCTCGAACATTTTTTTCCCACCCTGCCATGATCTTTCAGCTGAAGGATTGCAGCATTTATAAATAAAATAAATAAATAAATAAAAAGAGATGGGGTTCCTGCAATGACACATGCCAGCGAATAATGTGATGCTTTAGTTAATAGCCTGTTATCAGTCATGATGGCATGGGATTAGTGAGATTGCATTATACAAATGTGCGTGCTGAATAAAATACTTCACTTGTTAGTAGCACATTGTCCTGTATTTATGGCCTTCCTTTGTGACTGGCTTCCCGTGACATTTAAAAGCCAGAAAGGATATTGGCTTAAGATGGTCAGTAAATAGTCTTTTTGGCCTTTGCAGTGCAAAGAGGCATTTTCAGCAAGCATTAGCCTTCGCGCCTTGCATTGTACAATAATTCAAGGACCCTAGTAGAGCAGGTCTTCTGCACTTGAGAGGTCTTATGTTCTGCAAAATTAAGGTTGACTATAACTGTGACATGGCGAAAAAGGTTTGGACATTTGGGCCATTTAATAAGTATAAAGTTGTGGACAGCATTGTGGTAAGTCTGACTTAGACAGCACAGAGAAACAGATGCTGGAGCAAAAGTCTGTGCCATCAAGGTTCAGATTCGAGCACCAAGAGCCCGACAGCGTCTGTCTCCAGACGTCCTCAGAAATGAGCGATCCTGGCGATGATCCGTTCTCTTTGTCCAAGCAGGTGATCCGAGCAGCAGAACCTTCGTGGCAAGCTGGCTTCGCCGTGCCCGTTGCCAAAGAAGACCATCAGTAGCCACAGGGACACGACGCTGGTGTCAGCGTCCATGCTGTCGACTTACGGAGTCGAGCACGAAGGGCTCGACAGCGTCAAAAAGTCTCTAAATGCTGGAAAAACTGGTCCAAGCAGCGTTACAGTTGCCTGCTACGGGACGAGCACAAGTGGCTACCGCTAGAGTCCTTGCTGAGTACCTAGGCACAGAGGTTGCCGACCTACTGCGCCTAAGGGCTCAACTTTCTGCAGTCTTTGCAACCGCTCGCCTACTACTCCGCCGCAATGGCCACTTCAACTGGGGACATTGAACTTTTTTTTAACAATCCACAGAACCTTATTTAGTTAGTACATTGCCGGTCTTAATAACTTCAATGCATTTTTACTTCAGTTTCTTTTATTTCTTTATTAATTTTCTTCTTTCTCCGTGTGCCATAAAGTTACATTTTTGTGTTCTTTGAAAATGGCTTCTCCCACTCCTGCCTTGAGGCTCTTCCTCAAAAACAATCATAATTCTAGAAGCTGCATAATAAACACAAAAATTTGCACTCTTCAAACTATCTGCACTTGTCAGTGCACGTAAAGCACCTGCTATTACAAATTGTCAAGGTGCTAGATTGAGAAAACATATTTTGGTGAGGTGCCCCAGTGACCGCCATCTTCTGTCGACGCTGGCAAGTGACTAAATGCATCTACACTGGTGTGTTACTTTCTGTTGTGTCGTGGCGCCACCTGTGAGTGGCGCGTGCATTGAGTGTGCCTTAGTGTGTACTCTGTTCAACAGATATTGTCTGTAACAGCACACACGTGATTGCATGCAGCCAATCCCGTGTGTCCGCGTGTCCGTTGTGTGTCGTTCAATAAACGGCCGCTGGCCGGCTCAGTCTTTGTTGGGTTCCCGCAGGCTCCGGTCAATTCACTTCTACTGCGCGTGTCGGGGGCGCGTGCAGGCGCACGTTGCGTCTCGCGTTCAGTCGTCGGTCCCTCGCCGTCGGACGCTGTTCGCCGACACAACAAAATGGCGACGAGGATGTTCTTTGCCTCGGTTCCTACCACGGCAGAAAGAACTTGTGTCTGACGCGTCTAGTGTTCGCGAGGCCTAGCGCTCTTTGTGTGCAGACTCTGGCAAGCTCTCGCCTAGGCCTTCGCCCTTGCTCCGCTCCACACCTCTTTGTACCACCTATCCTGTCGGCATGGCTCTCTTCGAGCACCTTCCTGTCTTCCTCCAGCTGCCGGGGCCGCCCCCGGTTCCGTGGACTCATTGGAAAAAAATGTTTCAGGCCCACCTCGAGGCGGCCGGCCGCAGCGACTGGAATGATGCGCGTCGTGCGTCGGCACTCGCCAGCCTGCTGGAACGGGAAGGACAGCGGAGGTATTTCGCGGCAGCCGAACAGGAAAAAGCCCAACACGAGAGCAATGCGGCGTCTACTCCGAGCAACGTGGCGCCAACTACGCCGGCGTCTGACCCAGATTCTTTGGCTTTGGCCGTTACAAAGTATGACAGTCTCGTCAAGCAGCTCGACCGGCTTTTCGCCGCGTCCACTAATCCGCTAGTTGAACGTCACGAGTTCACTAGTCGTCGTCAACTCCCCGGCGGGAGTTTCCTCGACTACGTGACAGTCCTGAAGGAGAAAGCCGTACGATGCAAGTTTGGGCTCACGTACACGGAACGCGTCCGCGATCAGATTATTCACGGCTCGTCCAACTTGCGGGTGAGAAAGAAGCTGCTGGCATACGGCGAAGAGTTGTCCTTGGAGAAAGCGGAAGAAGTCGGTCGGACGCTCGAAGCATTGTCCTTAGCGAACCAAGCGTTTGCTACCAGTCAAGCTGAACATGTCGAAGCCGTTGGGCAAGGCGCCCAATATGGCGGCGCGAAGAGTAAGAATGGCCGCGCCAGTCGGGGAGGTCGTGAGGTCACGTCACCAGGTCCGGGAGGCCAGGATGGCGACTATCAGCCGCAGTCGTCATCGGGGTACTGTGCTCCAGTCCCAAATGAGAAGTCTCAAGGCGACTTCCAACCTCAATTGTGCGACCGCTACGGAAGCAGATGGCACCACTCAAGTTTTCGAAATTGTCCAGCCCGAAGTTGACGTTGCAATACGTGCAACGCTTGGGGACATTTCACGTCGATGTGCCGCAAGACTGTCACTGTACAGCGCGTCTCTTCGAGGGGAGCTGTCGAGGTCGTACCGGAGCAGCAGGCCTCCACTCAGTTGAACTCAACTTCAAGCTCATCAGTGTTATCTTCGGATCGTCCTTTGTTGTCCATGCTCACAGATAGCACCTCATCCAGAAAAGACTTAGTCGTCCACGCTGTGGTCGATGGTGTTACCCTGCGACTACTGGTGGATACAGGAGCGTCTGTATCCTTGATGACTGCAGAAGACTTCCAGCGTCATTTCAGCAAAAAGCACAGCCTGTCCAAAGCTGTAGTCGACTTGCGAAACTTCTCCAAGCAGCGCATCGTGATCCTTGGCTCCTTCCAAGCTCCAGTCAAAGTTTTGCAGCGGTCTTGCTCCGTGGTCTTCTACGTCACCGATAAGGGCACATCGCTTTTGGGCCTTGACGCCATTCAGCGACTGGGCATCCAGATTGACGGCGCATCGTTGACGTGTCGACTCGCATCATGTGAAGTGCAGTGTCCCTCCAACGTGTCTTCGGGCTTCAAGCAGCTCTTCAGCGACGAGTTGGGTCTCGTCAAGGGTTTCATTCATCGCATTCAACGGCGGCTGGGTGTGACTCCGGCTGCATCCAAGCTGAGACGTCTCCTTCTGGCTCTTCGCGATCAGGTGGCGACCGAGTTGCGACGACTCGAGGACTCGGATGTCATCGAACGCTTCGACGCTTCCGAGTGGGTCGCGCCACTCATCGTCGTCCGCAAGAAAAATTGAATCATTTGGCTGTGTGTAGATCTCAGGGAACCGAATAAGGCAATTATCATCGATGGGTATCTTTTGCCGCACGTTGAAGAGTTGTTGCAGATGTTTCATGGAGCCACTTGTTTTTCTAAGCTAGATTTACCATCAGCTTATCACCAGCTGTTGTTAGAGGAGAGCAGTAGGGACTTAATGACGTTCATCACGCACGATGGCTTGTTCCGGTTTAAGCGTGTCTCTTTCGGTCTGGTGTCTGCGCCTGCAGTTTTTCAAAAAATGATGTCTCAGATTTTAAAAGATATTAAGAATGTAATTTGCTATCTGGATGATGTCTTTGTGTGGGGTAAGACTCAGTCTGAGCATGACGCGAGCCTAGTTGAAGTCTTGACTTGCATAGCCAACAGTGGCGTGAAGTTGAATGATAAATGTCTTTTTTCCGTGAAAGAACTTAGCTCTTGGGACATCGGATTTCAGCCGATGGCATATCGCCGTTAGAAAGTAAAGTAAAGGCTATAGTAAATGCCCTAGCTCCTACAGACATTAAGTGTTTACAGTCATTTTTAGGTCTGGCAGGATACTATGCCAAGTTCATTGATCACTATGCAGACCTAGTTGAACCGCTTCGTCTCATGCTCAAGCAGGGTCAAAAGTTTTGCTGGTCGGAGGATGCCCAACGCAGTTTTAAGCAATTGAAAATGCGCCTGACTTGTTCGCTTGTCATTAAAGTGTTTTATACAGAGCTACCTGTGGTGGTTACAACCGATGCATCTGACGAGGGCATCGGGGCTGTGTTACAGCAGCGGTATGGTCCTAAGCTTGAAACAGTAGCCTTTGCGTCGAGAACCTTGTCAGATACTGAAAGAAAGTACTCTGTGGGTGAACGCGAAGCGCTTGCCTGTCTATTCGCGTGTGAAAGGTGGCATATTTACTTCTGGGGTAGACGTTTGACCCTTAGAACCGACCATCAGGCTGTAGTTGATTTGTTAGCTGCAGGTGATGCAGGCCGACGGCCTTTAAGGATTTCGCGGTGGTCAGCTAGACTTTTGTATTACAACTTTGACACAGAATATTGCAAGGGCTCAGAAAATGTGGTCGCTGACGCCCTGTCTAGGCTGCCAATTCAGACCTGTCCAGAACTTAGCAAGGATGAAGAAATAGTGTCTTTAGTGACATCTGTAGTTGATAAAGAAACCGTCCAACTTGCAACGAATGCAGATGCGACATTGTAAAAAGTCTGTGAAAGTGTATCCAAGGGCTGGCCTTTTAAGAAGCATATAAACAATGAGTTAATGGCTTACTTTCATGTTAAGAATCAACTCTCTTGTGTTGACGGATTACTTATGCGTGGTGACCGTGTAGTCATTCCTAGTGTTCTGGTACCTACTTTCCTCCAATTAGCACATGAAAATCATCAAGGGATAGTACGTACTAAGCAAATTCTGCGTGAAAGGTATTGGTGGCCCCAAATAGATCGTTCTGTAGAAGAACATGTCAAGCATTGTCACATCTCTCAGCTGACAGACAAGCCGGCCAAGCCACGTGTAGCACCGTTGCAGCCCGTTGAAAGGCCTGAAGGGCCGTGGCAAAAGTTGGGTATGGACATTGTCGGCCCGTTAAATGCATCTTTTCCCAGGTATCTTGTTACCTTAGTCGACTACTATTCAAAATGGCCCGAGGTTCTTGGCACGAATTCTATCTCCACAGGATGTCATTAAGCTGTTGGAATTGTCGTTTAGCCGGGAAGGGCTACCAGAGTTCTTAGTAACTGACAATGGTCCACAATTTGTCTCTGTACAATTTCAGGAATATCTACAGGAACAGGGCATCCGTCATATATTTTCGTCCAATTATTACCCCCAGGCCAACAGTCAAATAGAACGCCTTAACAGGGTTCTTAAGGGACATTTGCAGGTAGCCAGACTTGAAGGTAAAGATGTCTCGAGGAGCATCACACAATTTTTGAGTTCGTATAGGGTCACACTACATGCGGTGACTGGCCTGTCTCCAGCTTTTTTGCTGCACGTTCGACAACCTCGTTCCAAAGTAGACATTAGCAACTTTAGGATACGTCCTAAAGTATCGGAGTCGCCCAATGGGTTGCCTCATGTCCGGAATCAGGTTGCAGCGAAACAGAATAAGAGCAAGAGGTGTTTTGACAAGAGGAAAGGTGCGCATCAAACCCACATAAAGGTTGGCGATTCGGTTAAGGTAAGACTCCATAGGAAAGGCTTTTTCAAGTATAGTAGGCATCTTACAGTGAAGGCTCGGGTTGCGCCGTCCACTTTTCTCCTCAGGGACGGAAAAGTGTGGAATGCATCCAAGTTAACAGTAATTCCTAGGGATTCTTTCCAGAATGCCGCCCTTTCTACTACACCCAAAGAACTTATTTGCTCTTATTTCAGTTTAGATCTTTGTGGCAGTCAGTCCCCTGGTGCACCTACGTTGCAGGGCTCCACCCCCAGTTTTCAGCCAGATTCTGATTCTTTAGAGATCTCTTATAGTGAAGGGTCTGAATCAGTTATTCCTTAAGGAACGTTGGGAAGTCAGCAGGACCCGGTGCGGGTACCTTTTTGAAGTAATCCACTAAATCTCAACCCTGGGGAGGGGGAAAGTGAAGGGACTACAAGGTTTTCAAAGACGACCGAACCTGGTTGCACTTCAAGTTCTACTGAGACTTCTATGGGTCCGCGCCGTCAGAAAAAACGACCTGGCTGCCTCAAATATTTTGTCACTTAAGGTCAAAAGAATTCTTCCTATAATGCCGTGGCTAGTGGACCCAGCCACGACATCACAGGAGACTTTCAGTTCTGTTTTTTTGCAGTGTATTTCGTTTCACAAGATGTGTGACGTATCTGTTGCATTAGGCCACTTGTGCCTGTGCGCGAACTGTTATTCTCCCCGCCGCTCATGTGGCGTGAACATTCCTTAGTGGAGATCCTGGGACTTTCTCTAGTGTTATCCTGTGATAATGCTCATTTTGTTGACGGGGGGGGGGGGGGTTGATGTTGTGGTGCCACCTGTGAGTGGCGCGCACACTGAGTGCGCCCTAGTGTGTACTCTGTTCAACAGATGTCGTCTGTAACGGCACACACGTGATTGCATGCAGCCAATCGTGTGTGTCTGCGTGTCCGTTGTGTGTCGTTCAATAAACGGCCGCTGGCCGGCTCAGTCTTTGTTGGTTTCCCGCGGGCTACGGTCAACTCACTTCTACTGCGCGTGTTATTAGAATAAGATTAGAATAGCCTATACTGGTCAGGGCAGCAAGGACACCCTTGCCTGCAAGCAGATCTTGAAGGTGCAGTTCACCGAAAATGGGCAGCTTGCATAGGCTGTGGAGTATCTGTTCGCATGTCGATAAATGTCGCCTGCTCAGGCCATGCTTGAGATGCAGCGGAATTATTGAAAATGGTCATCTCATATCGGTGATCATATTCAGCGGCAAGCGCCGCTGCAGTGGTCTAGTGGCTAAAGTGCTCGGCTGCTGACCCGCAGGTCGCGAGATCGAATCCCAGCTGCAGCAGCTGCATTTCCGATGGAAGCGGAAATGCTGTAGGTCCGTGTGCTCAGATTTGGGTGCATGTTAAAGAACCTCACGTGGTCGAAATTTTTGGAGCCATCCACTACGGCGTCTGTCATAATCATAATGAAGTTTGGGGATGTTTCAAACCCCCACATATCAATCAATCAAATCATATTCAGGGGCAAGTCCCCCAAAGGCTGACCCTGTCAAATGCTTGTAGCAAACATTGCGTCTCACGTGTCTCTTGCACTGTGAAGACTGTTGAAATATTGCTTCTCTACGCTTCAGATGCAGTGCTGTCATACTGAACTGCACATGTGGTGCTACCATGCCTATCAGGAGCCCTGAACCTCAACTGGGAGAAACATTTTCTTGCGAAATGAACTGTTTTCCGACAGCGATAATATGACTCTTTTTTGTGCGGACAAGTGTTTGCTTAATGATCATAGCTTCATAGTGTGTTCTACCTGTAAGATGTAGCTTCTTATCTTTGACGATTATTTGATACTGGTGCAGTTTTAAAATCCTAGCGTCAAACAGCTTGTTTCGCAGAAATTATGACATCGGCGTTGTCATATTTGCGAGCAAAAAATCGTCATTTTGTCCAAGATAGAAAAATCGAGAAACATGCAAATACAATAAACAATAAAAATTTTCAATCCCAGTGAGGAATGAACCCAGGTTATCTGCGTGGTAAGCAGGTGTTCTATGACAGACCCACGATCATAGTTGAAACTGCTACAGAAAAAACATCTTATGACCTTTAAACTTAGCGAAAGGAGTCTTCTTAATGCATTATATATTGCTTGGCAGAAGTGTTGAATTGCACCAGGTGTCTAAACATGTGAATTGAGCAATGACTGGGTGTTTTAAGTGCGATTGACGTAAAGACAGATGTGCAACTACTGCTGTCCATCACTCATTTAATATCAAAGCAAACTCCATGAAATTTTGTAACTTTAATGAAGATTCTATTACGGGCTTTGTGAATTTGGCAGGAAAATACAAAGCCTTTCTAAATATAACAAAAATATATCATTTTATCATTTTCATTTTTGAAGGATCGTTTGTGAGAAAGCTTCTGTATGTTTAATAATATCTTTTCTGATTATTACATGTGTTCGTTTGGGTATCCTTCTGAACCAACGTAATAATTGTAGGCATGGCCATTCTTTAGTTAAAAATTGAGATGTTTGAACAATGAAATTTCAGGGTTTTTTTTTCTTAGAGAAAATACTTTAAAATACAATTATTTTGACAAAGACTAATAATTTTTCTTCAGAATGGGAGCATGCTACATGCTATTTAGAAGTCACAGAAACTTGCATTTGATAGATGCAGTGGTTACAGAAAAAGTGTTCCTTCCTCTTCTGACTAAAAGTAGTATTTGGAGAAAATGCCATTTAAAGTTCACGTAGTCACAGTGCAGACATGGCATCAGGCATGCTTGGGGTCGCTTTAAGTGCTTTCCACTACCCTTAAACACGCATAACTTTGTAGAAGCGCTTGTCCGGAATGCTGGAATACCATGCTGTGAAAGTGAAAAATTGCATCTTCAATTGCTTTCGCCCTCTATCCTCCCTTAAAGGCCTACCCATTACAAAGCACTCAGGCATATTTATTCATCACCAGCATTAGAACCACAAATTGAACAGCTGTGTAGGTTTGCAAGTAGCCCCAGTCTGCCTCAGTGAAACAGTGGCTACAGTGTGAGGCTGCTGACTCCATGGTAGCCTGCTCGATTCCGGCCGCAGTGGTTGCATTTTGGTGGAGATGAAATGGTAAAGCCCCGTGTACTGTGCAACGTCAGTACATGTTAAAGAACACCAGATAGTCGACATTTTCAGAGCCCTCCACTACAGCATTCCTCATAATCCCATTGTATTTTTGTGGTGTAAAACCCCACTTATCATTACATGTAGCTTTATGGACGTATAGTGGGCCCTTCGCTTATTTTAAAGTTTGCTCCGAACTCCGCCGACACGGTCACCAGCCATTTGGTAGTGTGTGTTACTCAGCTCGTGACTGCTTCTTTGCAGAGCTGATAGATGAGAGGACGAGACGACGGTGAGGTAAGGCAAGGTTTATGTACAGCATAAAAATAGAGGCGTTACGAATTCGGCCCTGGGGCTGACAGCTTAGAGACTCGAAGAGCCGAGCTCTCTCCTCTGACACATAGGTCTACTGCTGGCGACGCGCTGCAGGGCTTTTTTCATAGGCACCGGGTGGATTCTTTGAGTAGCCAAATGTCCAACCAGAAGCGCCGCTGGCCGTGATGTCGGAATCTTCCAATAGGGCCCGCCACTGCGTGTGGTTGCACCAAGGACGAGGGATGTTGCCACGCATTGCATAAGACTTGCCAGACTCGAAGGCGCCGATTGCTGCGCTTGGTTACAGCCAAGGACGAGTGACTTTCCCACACGATGCGTAAGACTCACCAGACTGGAAGGTGCCGATTGCTTCAACGGGCTCGCGGGCTGAGGGAGCTCGCGGTGTGTTGCGTGACAGACTGGCACCACCGCTTGATGACGTCGTTGAGTTGATTGTATCAGGTGGGCTCGATCGCTGGCCTTAAAACAAATTGCTTTTTCCGAGGCATTGACGTTCGGTGTGGACTTGCAGGTGTAATAGCACCCCTGCCGTCAGACGAAGCGCCGAAAGACGACCTGTTTCCGCGTGGCTCGGATGTCGGGCGCGCTCGTTGGCCAGGCCCCTCCAGGTTCGCCTCCAGGGCCATGGGGAGAATGCACCGCCAGACTCAGTCCCGTGAACACATCCCATTCTTATGGACGGATCCCAGCTCCACTGGCTTGTCGCTCCAACTTGCCCACCAGCTTTGCTCGTCCCTTCTGACGATTTTTGGTCTCCGCACTTGTCGATGGTTCGAAAGCTTGTCAAGAACGGTTCGACAACAGACAACACATGACACAAGCAAGTGCCCTCGGCCACCCGACAGAACACCAGACAAAGTATAGTACAACATATACCTAGCTATGTGTCTATCGGAATTTCGTTTCCTCTACATCAAGAGGCACATGTGGGACACAAGACTCTTAAAAGGAGAACTAAAATTTTTACACGTACAACAACGTAACTAAAGTAGAATACAACATAAAGCTGGCCCCTAGAGATCACTCTGGACGACAGCGCTCAGCTAAGACCATAATGAGGACAAAATTTTGCCTCGATCGCCAACGAGAAACCGAAAGATGGAGAAGGTACTAACTAAAAGGCACAGCTCAATGCATCTGCATTAGCGTTTAGCTTTCTTTTTTTGTAGCGAACGTCAAAGTTGTGCTGTTGGAGTATCATGCTCCACCTCAGTAAGCGGCCGCATTTAGGTTACATGTTATTTAACAAAGTTAGAGGACAGTGGTTCATTTCGACCACAAACCTCGAACCGGAGACATAACAAGCTAGCTTTTGAACGGCCCACACGAGGCAAGCGCATTCCTTTTTAGAGGTACTGTATGCCTCTTCTCTGCCGCTGAGTTTTCGACCTAAATACAAAACTGGCCTTTCATTACCAGCACTGTCTTCCTGGCACAATATAGCTCCCATGACGCGATCACTCACCTCGCATTGAATCACAAATCTCTTAGAGAAATCGGGTGCCATGAGAACAGGCTTTTCGCTTAGGGCTTGTTTTAGCTGGCAAAACACATTCTCATTTGAGTCCCATACTACTTTAACAGGCTCGGACTTTTGAAGTACGTCACTTACGTCACTTAGAGGGCTGGCAAGGCTAGAGTAGTTTTGCACGTAATGCTGATAGTATCCAGCTAGGCCCGAGAATGCCCTTATCTCAGATTTTGTGGTTGGTCGTGGATAGTTCACAACAGCGGCTACCTTAATTTCTGAAGGTCTACGCTGGCCACGCCCCACAACGTGTCGCAGGTAAGACAGCTCGCTGCACCCTATGTAACATTTAGTAGGTTTCATGGTAAGACCAGCCTCTTTCAACCTGTTCAGCGCGATGCGTAAATGCTCGACATGTTCTTCGCAGTTGTTTGAAAAGATGGTGACATCGTCAAGATACAGCAGAGCGAACTCAGAGAGGCCTTTAAGAACGCGGTCCATTAAGCTTGAAAAACAAAAGGGCACATTTTTCAATCCAAAGCTCAGCTTAAGTGGACGATATGTTCCAAATGGAGAAACGAATGCTGCGTAACGGCTAGCGTGCTCTGTAAGGGGGACTTGTCAATACCCTTGCACGATGTGTAACGTGAAAATATAGCTAGACTGTGACACATTTTCTATCCTCTTCTCTAGGTTTGGTATTGGGTAAGTTTGGTCTCGAGTTTTGGCGTTAAGACGCCGATAATCGATGCATGGCCTCAAATCTTTTCCCTGCACTTGAACCAATATGGAAGGAGATGTATAGTCACTTTTGCCCGGTACTATGACTCCCAACTCCAGCATTTTAGCGATCTCCTCTTTCATGATCTGCTTTTGCACAGGGGAACAACGATACGGCTTGCTACGAATTGGCTCCTCACAAGTTAGTTCGATATTGTGTTCAATAACCGTCATGTTTCCAGGACAGTCCGAAAACACGTCTTCGAACTTAGAAATAATCTTTCTCGGGTCCTCCTTCTGGATTTCAATTAACCTAGGCTCTAGGTTCAACTGCTGCTAGATTACCTTCGATCCCCTTTCGAATACATCACTAGAACTCAAAATTTCTGCTTCCTCTTCCTCTGAAGCATTCAACAGCAGATTTATGACTGCTTGACGTTGAACGTATGGTTTCATCAAGCTACAGTGGTAAATTTTGTTTGGCTGCCTTCCTAATTTCACTTCATGTTTGGTATCAGAAAGCTTCGATATTACTTTGGCGGGCCCACTGGTGGCAAAAAACTCCCCTGGGAGGCCAAGTGTTGTTATGTACACCAGTTCAGCAGAGCAGCATCCAATATCTGCTTTCAGAACCGTCCTAATGCCCAACAGAACAAACGGCAGTGCCTCTACCCAATTGTGACTCGCAGTAGCCGCCAGGCTCGTCTTCAAATGACGATGGAATCTTTCCACTATATCGTTGCTTATCGGATGATAGGCCGTTCTGATGTGGGAAGTACCCAAGAGCCGGGTGACGCTTGCGAATAAGGCGGACTAAAACTGTGTTCCGCGATCCGTAGTCACGGTTCCTGGCACTCCGAAGCAGGCCACTCAGTGGAAGATAAATGTGCGGGCGACGGTGTCAGCAGTCATGTCTGGAATAGGCACGACCTCCGGCCATCGCGCGATGCGTTCGATGCAGGTTAGCAAGTAGCTTTGCCCCTAACACAACGGCAGTGGTCCCACTGTGTCAACATTCACATGGGCAAATCTACAGTCCGGCTGAGGGAAGGATCCCAAGGAGGTCACAGTATGTCGCAGAACTTTGAAGCGCTGGCATGGGAGGTGCTCTCGTGTCCAGTGTCGGACATCCTGGTTTATTCCTCGTCACACGAACTTCGCTGTGCATAGCCGTTGCGTGGCTCGAAGCCCCGGGGTGTGCCAGGCTGTGCAGCAAGTGAAAAATGCTGTGATGGAGGTTCGAGGGAACGAACGGTCGGGCCCTGTCTCGACATGTTGCAGCATACAGATCCTGTGGGTTCTGCCAAACTTTGCAGCTTCAAGGCGCTGATTGAAGACGCCAGTAGGCACTTCAATTCTCCATCACTGTGCTAAGCCGTCGTAAGTGTGGTAAAGTCCACGCTGCACGGCAGGCTGATGGCATTAACTGGACCACGTGAAAGAGCATCGGCAGCAGCATTATTCGTGCCACTAACATGGCTTATATCTGTTGTGAATTCTGCGATGTACGACATTTGGCGGAGGTCCCATGCCACGTGCGCACCCGAATCGGAGTTCACGCGCAATGCGTAGGTGAGTGGTTTGTGATCCGTGAGCACAAAAAATTTTTGTCCTTCCACATAATGTCGGAAACGCCGGATAGCCACGTATATGGCCAGGAGTTCCCGACCAAAAGTGCTGTACCTTCATTCGGACGGGATCAGTTTTCTGGAGAAGAAAATTGGTCGCCACACTCCGCTCACCATCTGCTGCAACACGGGTCCAATCGCTGCATCAGAGGCGTCCGCCATGACGCGTTGAGAAACACTCGGCTGCGGGTACACGAGCATGGTAGCATTTGCGAGAGCTTCCTTAATCAACTGGAATGCTTGTGTGGATTGGTCGTTCCACTGAATGGCAGTTGCCTTGATCCAGATGCCGCAAGTAGGCTGTGGAAAGGGTGCAGGATGTTGGCGCATCTCGGGATAAACCTACAATAGGAATGCACAAGTCCCAGGAACTCTCGAAGCTGGCGGGGATTTTTCGGCTATGGAAACTGCCGTACTGCTTCCACCTTGTCCTTCTGGGGCTGTACTCTGGCACTTGAAATGCTGTGGCCAAAAATGATAGTGTTGGTATCCCAAGCGTGCACTTTGCCGTATTGGTAACGATGCGGTTCTCTGTCAGTCGCTGAAGGACGCAGCGCCGTGACATATTGCTGGCGTCCAGGTCATGCTCGACTGAAGTGAGCGCCCAGGACATGGGGTCGAAAGCCCAGACAACCATTGAAGCTGGCTGCGCACGTTCGCTGCACCAGTCTTCTTTTTTCTCTTCCTTTTTGTTTCAATTCCGCGCTCAGGGTTTCGCCCCTACGGCTCGCTCATCGCAGTCACCACAAATGGCCTCTTAATACCACGCATATAACCTCAAAATTACTTTATTCTAGTAGAAATTCACACCAGCTACACTGTAAAAAAGTATCGAGTAAAAAGGGGGTATTTTTGTCCCACAACAATAATCGTCATCAGGCTTGCGTGCGCCTCCTTTCTTGAAAACTCGGCGCTGACAACTTTCCTATGAAGAATGCAATGTAATCCTGATACTGGGCATGTCGATCGTGACCAGAATGTACTGGGCGCGGCGCGATAGTGCACGGATAGAACGTAAAGTAGATGACGATTATTGTTGTGAGACAAAAAGACACCCTTTTTACTCACTCTTTTTAGAGTGTAGTTTTATAAATGATAAATAGCTGCTGTTTATGGGTTCTTTAGGCGACACATACATCTCGCCTATTACAGCCTATGAGCACCAATACGCACCAATAGCTGTCGCCTATAGGTACCAATACATATTTATTGGTGCGATAGGGGACAAGTAGCTGCCTTCTATTGAAATTTAATGGTGCCAATACATGCCTAGTGGTTCTACAGGCAACAAATAGCTACAACCTATAGGCACCTTATTGGTCTTATCGATGACAAATAGGTGCGGCCAATTGGTTTTTATTGGTGCCAATAAATTTCTAATAAGACCAATGAAGTACCAACACAGCTCTTGTAGAACCAATAAGATTTCTCTATAGGACCAATACATTTCTCTATTGGCATTTTTTGCAAACAACAAACAAATAAGGTATCTCACGCCAATGTGCATTCCACTTGGCAAGTCAAAGAAAAGCTTATTAGACTACTAAGCATTGATGCACACAACATAGCAAATGGAACTGATCAAGTAGGAATCGGTTTTCTTGTCACACTCCCCAATGTTGTGGTTGTAACCGAAACTTGGGGGCATGGTGACGTTGGTGCCAAGAACCCAATTCCACTTGACTACAAAATATTTCGATGAGATAGAACATCTAGGGGCGGTGGTGTGACCATTGTTGTGACGTCCTATGTTCAAGTGATTTCATTAACTGAATCAAACGGCACTGAAAGCGTCTGCATTAAACTAAACATTTATGGTCATATCTTTCTTGTATGTGTCATTTACAAACCACTTGACTTGATCCCTGATTATTTATTAAAAGATGTTGACCGCATTTACCCATTTACTAAAATAAACCTCTTGTTGTTGGCGATTTCAACTTACCAGACAATGATTGGGAAAGTATTAAATTGGGTGCCAGTTTTGTACTTGATGGAAGCATTCTTTTTTATGCTTTGCCACAGTCTTGATTGATTGATTGATTGATTGATATGTGGGGTTTAAGGTCCCAAAACCACCATATGATTATGAGTAGTGAAGGGCTCTGGAATTTTCGACCACCTGGGGTTTTTTAACGTGCACCCAAATCTGAGCACACGGGCCTACAATACTTCCGCCTCCATCGAAAATGCAGCCGCCACAGCCGGGATTCGATCCCACGACCTGCAGGTCATCAGCCGAGTACCTTAGCCATTAGACCACCGCGGCGGGGCTTGGCCACAATCTTGTACAAGTAGTTCATGAGCCTACCTGACATGGCACCGGTCTTGGCTCGCTGCTTGATCGCATGTTTTTTTAGTGTTCTTTTTTTGATTATTGCATATCTGTCGAGCCACGCCTGTCTTACGAGATATTGTTGCTGTATACTTTTCGCTGAATGTTAAACATACGCCTGACGCTCATGCACCAAACATATGCCTGACGCTCATGCACCTGTGATTGCAAAAGATTTTGCTCGGGCATAGATACCACTATGACAGACTATCTTGATTCTTGCTTTCTTGATTCTTGCGGGGCTTGGCCACAATCTTGTACAAGTAGTTCATGAGCCTACCCGACATGGCACCGGTCTTGGCTCGCTGCTTGATCGCATGTTTTTTTAGTGTTCCTTTTTTTATTATTGCATATCTGTCGAACCAGGCCTGTCTTACGAGATATTGTTGCTGTATACTTTTCGCTGAATGTTAAACATACGCCTGACGCTCATGCACCTTTGATTGCAAAAGATTTTGCTCGGGCTTAGATACCACTATGACAGACTATCTTGATTCTTGCTTTTGTGAATTTTGCACGAGTAACGTCTTCAAGCTTTGGAACAAGGTTAAAGTCATGTGCACTGATCGTTTTGTATCGTAGGAAACTAAGCGTACACTTCGGATGAACAGGCGTAATATTCATTTCAAATGTAAAGCCAGATGATTATGAAAAAAAAAACTATTTCCTGGCGTTAACATGAAAATTGTTTATGTGTTTCTGTCAGAATCTGCTGTAGAAGCAAGGAAGTTTTATTTTAGCAATACTTTACCTAATTTTATTTGGGAAGATCCACAGAAGTTCTGGAACATTATTAAACAGCAAAATAAATCAATAATGAACATTATCTGCTATAGCAGCCCAAAAGTATTGCTAACATAACAAATGCCTCATTCCACAGTGTCTCCTCCCTGCCTGCTCAGCCCTTTTTTCATATTCCATGAGCCTGCTCATTGGATAATAATATTTCTCGACAAGGTGTGCTTAACATGTTTTTACGATGGAAGAAAAATTTATTCGTTGGTCTATATAGCATTGTTGACTCTTTCTGCCATTATGCTGAATCAGGAAGTGAATTTATTGTTGTAATCTTTCAGGCCTCTCTAAAATATGCAGGGATTCTACCCGATTTGAAACAAAAGCATTATGTACCGATTTAAAAAAAAAAGGCAACCCATCTTCGGCCTTGAATTATCATTTGATTTCCATTTTATCGCCATCTTGCAAAATGACTTGCCATTTCTCTGTGAACTACATTAATAACTGCCTAAATGAGCGTAACATTACAAGTCCCTTTCAACATGGCTTCAAGAAGGGCCTATTGATAGTCACCTAATTGAGCACGGTTATTCATTCGTTCGTTTTTGTCCTTGACAGAGGTGGCCAAATGTAGGTTATATCTCCAATTTAGAAAAGGCTTTTGGTGAAGTTGCTCAGGACAGATTAATCTGCAAACTACTTTTCCTTGATTTTCCAGCTTCATCCAATCATAAATATGGACATCTATTTATTTAATGCATCGAAAACAGCGTGTTGTGATTGACGGACGATTATCAAATTCTTTCTGGGTAACCTCTGGCGTCTCTCAAAGAAGTATACTTGGTCCGCTATCAATCCTCATTTATTATGATGACATTACAAGCCCCAGTAAATATTCACTTTTTTGCAGACGACTGCATTATATTTAACAATAATAATACTGTTAAAATCAGTAATGCTGAAAATGAGTCATGCTTCACAGCAACGCAATGATGACACGAGGGCAGCTTATCGCATGTTTCCCGCAACGTCAACAGGTCATGGTTTACCCATCATTTCTTGCATTGGGAAGAATAAAGGACAGTTTTCCGGAAATCACGAGGTATGCAAACCTTCGACTTCCGGTTGCTTCAACTATTTGCGCATTTGCATTGCCAGCAGAGTTCTTGCCTGCAAGGCCTACTTAAAAAACTCAGTTTGAAAGCTTCATTGATCATGTTTTCCAACCAAAACACATAGTGAGTTTCGTCACACTGGCCATTATTGTGTTCTCTATTTTACCAGAAACAATGGCGAATGGTCGCATCTTGACGTGCCGACACTGTAAGGAGCAGGCGACACGCTGCTCAGCTGTCACTTTTGTGTTGCAGTGAAGATGTCTTGTTTTCTGCAGGTGCGCGCATTTAAGTTCAACATGACAGCGTTTTGAATGTGGAGCATTTTTAGTCGAACCATGACGTGGATCTGGCGTCCGCAGTGCCGTCCACATCCCCAATGTGCATGCTTACACCTAGTGCCATCTGTCATTCTCCTCTCCCTCTTTCACCTCGCAAGGCCGAAGCAGGCAGCTTCTGCTAGTAAAAAAAAACTACTGCTCGCGCTGCACAACTGTTCACTGGCCACCCCATATATGTAGGCACTAGATTGTGCATTTGAAATTCAGTCAAAGGCATCTTACTTGGTTTTTGCTTGACTTGGTGCTTTGCTTGATTCGAGTAGATGTGGTGGAAGTAGCAGTACCATCAACCAGTAGTGGGGCGCAACTCAACATCAGCATTCCACCACTCAATAAAGGCAACCATTCTTCTTCATTTAATAAATAAAAATAATAAAGTCGAAATAACAATTAAGCTTTACCGAACCACACCCAGCTACTCAACATTCATGTCATACCCCCACCACTCTGCGACGCATTTACTCGAGTTCCCTCCTGTGAGAAGATGCAGGTGACTGCATTTTTTCTTTTTTTGTATGTGTGGTGGTTGCAGCAGGGAGGCTAGTTGTTTCCCCATATTTGCGGCAAAACTGGCACCAGGTATTGCTAGAAAACATCCTTGGAGCCCCTAACTAGGTGGCAGAAGAAATCACAAACCCTGATTACTTCAACTAATTCTCAGTTTCTTGCATCCTATTTTTGTATATGCAGTTATTTTGAAAACCCATCTTTTTCAAATATTTCTCACAGTCTCAGTGACTTGAAATAACGAGGTTTTAGTGTACATCCACACTGTTTCCTAATCATTTTCCATTTAGAGTTATTTGTTTGGCTAATAACATTTAGGATTTTCAGTTGTGCCTTGCATATTTATTTATTTTGTACTGTGCCACTCCTGCTTGGGCCACATGGCCTGCAATATTGTAAGTGAAATATATCTGTCAGGTGTGCATTAGCATAGAGTCTGTTGCACAGTGAGGCACTGGGATGTGTGCGCTTGTGCAATTGTCCCTGTCTGCATTACTGCTCCTTATCTATGATAATACTTAGACACACACAACAGACAAAATAAAAGAAATATAGAAGACTAGCGCACACTTCAAGTTAATCTATTTTCAGAAAGTGGCCAGATAAAAAGCAAAAGCAATGGTGGAATGCATGCGTGCATAAGAACCAAGTAACGATAAAAAAAACTTTTAGCTCAACGATAAAACCAATAAGAAAAGCTAAAACAAAAGCTACATTTGGCACATGAGGGTCATAAAAGTCAGGTGAAAAAAGGTGTGGCAAAAGAACACCCAGGTCATGCCAGATGTGCGCGTGACTGTCGCTGGTCTATTCCCAGCACCAGAGACCTATAAAGGTAAGCCGCTTCACTGTTTAATTCTCTGCAATAATGGTAAAGGGGCTGTATTCAACAAAGTTCTTCTGGCACGAAAATTCTACAATAGAGGACAAACTAGAAACGTGCATAGGGTCTCTGATTGCCAATCTCCAAATGTATTGGCAGGTAACCCAACACTTTGGGAAAAGTACCCTTCTCAAAAACAAAAGCTGTAAATGAAACTTCATGGCTTGTGCATAGTTCTGGTGGAAAATACATCACATTCTCATTGTTCCTAACTTCGTTTACTAGCTACTGAAGCAAGAACTTATCTATTTGGTTAGTGGCATAATCTCTTACCTTCATTGGCTTCTACAAGAAAGGAGCGGTCTGAGAAGAATTCGTAAAAGTGTTTGAGAAGCTGGCGAAGGCCACCTCTATTACTGATTGCCCCATGAAGCTTTCATGCTGCATGTAAGGGAGGCTTTGTGATTATGAAATCAAATTTATTACAAGGTGTGGGATTTCTGTGAACAGTTTTCTGGAGTTTCCTTTTTACTTCCACTGCACTTTTTTATTGAAAGGGAGCCATTTGTGTGCATCGTTCTGGTGTGTGCACCAGTTTAGAGGATAATTTTTTTGGCTAGGGTAGAAAGAGCTATACTGAATAGGGGTGCTGTTTTTGCCTTGTTATGCGGTACAGTTTCATTTGTAAAGGTAACATCAAAGAGCCTGTCTTGATAAAGAATTGGACCCACTTGTGACAAAACGCGATCACCGTTGCCTGTGAGGCACCAAGGCACTTGCACATGAAGATCTTCTAGTCTGGAGCTTGAATTTGCTTCAGGAGCTTGTCTTGTATGATTCTGTAGATTACATCTTCGCACAAATCATAAGGTGTCACACTTGTGAAGAATTTTTGTAGTCTAGAGACAGACTGGAGTCTACAATAATAGCAAAAAAATGATAGCTTTGCCGCAAAGGCAAAGCAATGAGCACGATAGCAACGAATTGGAAGGTCACGTGCAGAATGGGAAGCAGATCGAAACGTGCCACGCGTTTCTCATACACAAATAATGCAAGAAACGCACTTGCAAGTACAGACGAACGAGAATAAGCAACTTAGTTGTTTCTTCACTGTGTCTAAAAAGCATGCTCATTTTGGAAACCGAGACTGTGCAACGATTGCAGCGACCTTAGTATGCCCAGTAACTAAACAGAATCATTCCGGTGAAAACTTGAGGACAGCCAAGATATAACATGCTTCCAACCGCGAGATAAGGGTGTGCGAGTGTGCGTGCATGGGCTTTACGTCCACCCACTCCTCTCCCCCGAGGCAAAGTGTGCGTGGGAAATGAGGGAGCGCGCCACCGCATGCTCATTGTGCCATCTTGCTGGTGGTGCTAAAAACAAGCTACTTCCCCCCCGAGATGCCTATCACCAGCAGTAAGTGGTAGATGTAAATAGCTTTCCGTTTGCAGGTTGAAGAACGTGCTCCTCGGTGGCTCAGTGATTAACGCCTCGCACTCGCGATGCAGAAGTTCCAAGTTCGATCCCGCGTGCCGGAGTATTTTTCTAGATTTTTTTATTTCTTCCACTTTCACACACACACACGCACACACACACATACACATTATAAAGGTGATTTATAGCACTGGAGCTGTCGGCTGATCGCGCACAGTGTCGAGCCCAGTCGGCTAGCTTGTGCCTCTGCTGCACACACAATACTGCTGTCCTTGCACCGATCTACTTCCTCTTCATTACGATTGGCCCCCTGAGAAAAAGGAGCCATCCTGGCAACTTAGTCATCTTCAGGAGTTGTGGAACCATGATACGGCTTCAGCCTTTGAACATGTATGACCTCAGGGTTACGACGTTTCATACCAAAAGATGGCGTGAGAGGCTTAATCAGGTAGTTCACCAGGAAAGCCTTTTCGAGGATGCGGTAAGGCCCATTGTACTTTGAAAGAAGTTTGGAAGAAAGTCCCAGTGTGGCGATGCGGCACTGACAGCCACACGAAGTCACCGGGCAGAAAAATGGGAGTCCAGGTGAGGCCATCGTGAATGGCTTTCTAGTGATTCTGGTCAGCTGAAGTAAAGTAGCAGGGCAGCTGGCCACATTCTTCAGTGTGTCTGCTGGCTTCTAATATAGGCAGACACTCGGAGGCATCTGCTCGATCGAGCAGAATGGATTCAATCGTGTGCGTGTGGTGATGGTCATAAAGGAGGTAAAAGGAGGAAAACTCGGTTGTGGCTTGCGTGGCGGTATTATAGGCGTAGGTTATGAACAGGAACAAGGTCCCAACCAGAGTGACCAGGTGTGACATACATGGCAAGCATGTTACGAAAAGAGTTCGATTATAGCGCTCCATAGTGCCATTGGTCTGCGGATAGTAAGCAGTGCATGTGCGATGAACAATAGCGCAGACAGCAAGCAATTTTTCCATGACCTCAGATAAGAAGGGGCGGCCTCGGTTGCTGAGCGATTATCGAGAACCTCCGTGACGCAGCATCAAGCGGTGCAGTACGAAAGTGGCAACTTTTTGTGCTGTAGCAGTCTTGAGAGCAACAGCCTTGGCATAGTGAGTTAAGTGGTCGACTGCCACTATTATCAACCAGTTTCCAGCAGGAGTCATGAGAAGGGGCCTATAAATATCAGTATCGGCACGATCGAAGGGTCGGGATGAGCATGGCAACGGCTGTAGTTCTCCTGCTGAGATGTGCGGGGGAGACTTGCGGCACTGGCATTCACGGCATGAGTGGACGATGTTGCGAACGAAGGTATACATACCACGACAGTAGTATTGGTGCTGAATTCTTTCATTCGTCTTGAAAGCTCCTGCATGGCCACACTGTGGGTCAGTATGGAAGAAGGAGCAGATCTCTGACCTCAAAGCTCGTGGTATGATAGGTGCCCTTCTGCAGCGTAGCTGCGACGGTAGAGCAGGTTGTCATGAATCGCAAAATGGGCAACTTGGCACCGGAGTGTTTGGGTTGGTGGGACTTTAGAGGTACCTTAGATAAGGTTGAGGAGAAACACCATCCAGGCATCATTGCGTTGTTCCGTAGCAATATTATGAAAGGCAAGAGAAGACAACGTGGGCTCACACGCAGGGTCATCGGTTGGTTTTAGGGCGAGAAGTGAGCGGAAAAGCGTGTCAGCGTCAGAATGTTTGCACCCATAACGATAAACCACGCGTATGTCGTACTCCTGGATCTTCAAGGCCCAACAGGCAAAGTGGCGAGATAGGTCTTTCAACTTTGAAACCCAACACAGTGCATGGTGGTCGGTAACGACATCAAAAGAACAGCCATATAAATAAGGGCAAAACTTGCAAAGCACCCACACAATGGCCAAACACTCCTTTTTTGTCATGCTGTAGTTGCTTTCAGCCTTGATGATTGTGCGACTCGCATATGCCACGGCATATTCTATCTTGCCAGGTTGACGCAGTGCGAGCACTGCACTCAGGCTTATGCCACTTGCGTCGGTGTGGACCTCAGTGGGAGCTTGGGGGTCAAAGTGGCAAAGACTCAGTGGCGTCGTAAGAAGATGTCACAATGTTGTGAAAGTCTTATCACAAGCTGGAGACCATGTCGACATATTGTGAGTGCCACCAAGAAGTTGCGTCAGAGGTGATCTAATCGACACAAAGTTTCGAACAAATCGGCTGAAATAAGAACACAGGCCAATGAAACTGCAAAATTATTTCATGGTAGTGGGTTTAGAAATCTCAGTAATGGCGCGAAGTTTATCAGGATCCGGGAGAATGCCACTCTTGGACACAACGTGTCCAAGAGTGGCACATACAGCTGATGTACAGCGAATCGGCATTTCTTGAGATTTACTAATTACCCAGCATTCGTTAAGCATGTAAACACATGCTGAAGTCGGCGCAAGTGTGTTGGAAAATCAGGGGCGAACACCAGGACATCATCAAAGTAACATAGGCAGATGTTTCATTTAAGACCTCGCAGAACATAGTTCATCATTCTTTCTAACATAGCAGGTGCATCGCACAGTCCGAAATGCATGATGGTGAATTCATACAAGCCGTCAGGTGTGAAAAAAGCGGTTTTGGCGCAATCGCCTGCGGCCGTAGCCCCACCTGCCAGTAGCCCGACTGCAAGTCTAATAAGGAAAAGAATTCAGCACCCTGTAAGCAGTCAAGAGCAATGTTAATGCGAGGCAGTGGGTAAACATCCTTTAGCGTGATCTTGTTCAATCTCCGAAAATCGACGCAGAACTGGGTGGACCCATCTTTTTTGTGACAAGTACCACTGCAGAAGCCCATGGGCTCTGCGAAGGTCGGATGACCCTTCGGCGGAGCATGTCATCGACACTCTCTACAATAACCCGACGTTCCGTAAAAGACACGCGATATAGCCTTTGCCGCAGCAGGTGAGTGAGAACCAGTGTCAATTTGGTGTTAAACTGTGCATGCACAGCCTAGTGATGCTTGTGCAACATCCAAAGAAGGACAAAAGTGCTGAAGCACAGTAAGGAGCTGCGATCACCGTGAAGGCGTCAAACCTTCGGCAGTGAACAGGCTGAATACATCTGTAGACGCTAAATCAGGCATGGAGAGGACACCCAGTTCACACACGGCTGTTTAAGATGCCTCATTGGGGACGGAGATGATTTGTGCAGAGTCGATCACCTCGACGTTACCAAGGAACTCGCAATGAAGCAATCACAGCGATGTCGAAAAAAAATTGTGAATGGGCATTGTGTCAAAACTTCCTGCCAAATCAAGAGCAGCATAAGGCAATGGAAGGGCTCTTCGTGTAACAAACTTATGAGACGGCAGTAAGAAGACCGTTCCGTCAGCTATGGCAGTGCATGACACCTGTACGAATACCGAGGAGCATGGTTGCATATGGATTTCTTCCTTCAAGACAAGCTTAGCAGCAGATTGACTGTTGATGGAGGTGAAGTCGGTAAGGGAGGAGAATTCAACCTCTGCTCGAGCACAGTCAATTATGGCGTTGTGGCCCTGAGAGAGAGAAACAGCATTTAATAAAAAAAGTGGTTCATCGCGGGTAGGGGCCCTTCTTCTAAGGCTCTACTGGCTATAGCGGCTCGGCGGACATCACCAAGGTTCGCTAGTTGGCTTCCCAGGGTCTGTTCAGCAAGTCGCCCCTCCCAAGACCATGTATGCATTGGGTGCGTATGTCCTCTGTCGACTGTGACAGGTCACTCTGGACAGCGGTAGGTAATATATATCTTTGTTTCTCTAAGATTCCACGCCGTGTCACTCCTTCATCTGTATCCTCTTCAGCAGTGGGTGGTAGTGGGGCTCGGCGACTGAGTACTCGAGCTTGGCAATGAACAAGTTCATTGCCATCCTGGCCCGTATGGGCCGGGCACCAGACTAACCCATGGTCAAAGAGGAGTTCGTTTCCCAACAACTTGATGGCCTTTGTAGGTAATATGCCCTTGAGGTACATGTGACAAGCTGTCTGAGAGTCTGAGACAATGTAAGCAGAGATACCCTGTTTGTCTGCCATACGTATGGCGAGAGCAATGGCAGTTGCCTCGGCTGACGCGGAGGATGAGGTACGTATGAAGGCAGGAGTTGACAAGTTTACCCGGTTGACTACAGCGAGAGCAAAAGCGTGAGATTGCCCTTGCTGCTTAGGGTAGGGACTGACGTCTGTATAATAAGCGTCAGGACGATTCTTCAGTCGCTGCAGCCTCTGTACTCGAGCTTTTTGATGTCCTATATAGGTGGTACGGATGCATATTGCAAAGGATGGGCTGTGTCATGATGCGCTGTCTGAGATTTTGTGAGAGTAGGTTGGTGGCTTCAGAACAATATTACAGTAAGATAGGAATCTGAGTCCTTGGAAAAGAAATTTCCCCTATGGTGTGCTGCAGAGTCGTTCTCGCTGGGAGATGAGTGTGGAAGCTGCCAGCTCCTTGAAGGTATTATGCACTACCAGTTCCAGCAGGTGTTGTGTGCTTGTTCTGGTAGGTAGTCCAAGGTATACTTTAGTTACAAGTCGAATTAATATGTGGGCTTGCTCCTGCTTTGTTTTCCAGGTTGTCTGGTAAGAGAGAGCATAAGTAAGCCGACTCAGAACAAGTGCTTGCACGAGCCTCAGCGTGTTGTGCTCAGTCCTGCTGTTATTACCTCTGAAGATTCTTCTAATGAATCCCGTTAGGCTTGTTATTGTATGCTTCAGCTTATCTAATGCAACCTTTGGTGCAAGAGAAAGTCCCATGCTAAGATGATGTAGTGGGAGCATGATGAAAGCACGATAACTTTCATCGTGTACAGAATGTCTTGAATAATCACACATGCTGTACAGACTGCGGTTGGTTGAAGGGGCGGTGCACTTGCTTTTCGCAGTGACAATCCAAAAAGAGGCGTCGTGACCTTATGACGGGAGCGATGAAATTTGGCATGGATTACAGATACAGTGGCACCAGTATCGACAAGAGCGACTGTTGTGACATTTTCGACTAAGATGTCAATGACATTGCTAGGAGAAGACCGAGGACTTGGGCAAACTAAAAATTGCGCAGTTCTTGCCTTGGGAACTGCATCGCCTAGTTTCCCTCGTCGGTAGGTGGCCGTCAACGAATCTGCGAGGAGCTGGAATGTTCGAGCAGCTGCGAGCAGCTGGAATGTTCGAATCGAGGGCGATGATGAGCATTGCAGCGAGGTTCTGGTGCGGCGGAGGGATTGTAAGGCGTGTCGGAATCACGTGAGAAGTAAGGCACTCGTCGGGTGTCATCGAAGGTCTGAATCTGGCAGCGTCTGTGTCTGGCAATGTGTTCAGGGTACCTACAGGCGAAGCATATGGGGTGATTGTCAAGCATTCGTCATGGGTATACGGGGGCAGTGTTGTACCAGAAAATAGAAGGAGGAGTACGGCTCACAGAACACTATATAGGCGGTACTCCCCCACTGCGGGCGGGCATGGAAGCTACCGCAGCACATGTAAGTGGGGCAGCCACAAGATCTTGCTCCCGGTCAGCTGGGAGCATCTTGGCAACCTTTCTTGGATGACATCACGAATGAAGGATGGCAGAGTTAAGGTAGGCTCTTGAGTGGAGGGCATCAGTAAGAGCTGCCTTCTAACTTCTTCGGGGATGAAGGTCTTAATTTTTGTCAAAAGCAGCACACGTTCGGTGCTGATGGTGAAGCTCGTAAGTGGCGTCGCATTGGGTGGTGGAACTCGCCTTGTCAGAGCTTGCTGCTTGCGCAATTTGTCGTAGCTCTGGAACACGCTAATAACGTCATCGATTGTGATCGGGTTCTTCACCAGCAACGTGTGAAAAGCATTGTCATTGATCCCTCTCATTATGTGCTCTATTTTGTCGGTTTCCGTCACATCAGCATAGACGCGTTTGCAGGATCGACGTCTTCAATGTAACTGGTGAACATCTCACCTGTGTCATGTGCATGCAAGTGCAAATGCTGTTCGGCGCGGAGTTTTCCGACGGTGGGTTGGTCAAATACTGCCGTGATTGCTGTCTTGAAGGGTGACCACGTTGGGGTGTCGCCCTCATGGTTTCGGAACCACAGACTTGCCACACCCGTGAGATGAACGATACCCGTGTTAACTTCTCCGCATCGTCCCACTTATTCAGAGTGCTCACCAGTTCATAAGTCGACAGCCAGGCTTCAACGTCGTTTTCATCGATTTCGCTGAAGATTGGAGGCTCTCGCAAGAGAACACTTCCAGTGCAGGTGAGGAGTCGCGAAGAAAGCATCTGCTGGTCCGCGTCTAGGCACGGCAGATGGTAGTTTTTGTGAACGGAGTTTCAGGATGGCAGAGAGAAGCGGTACCCAGCATGGCTCCACTACATATAAAGGTGATTTATTGCACTGGCGCTGTTGGCCGATCGCGCACAGCTTCGAGCCCAGTCCACTAGCTTGTGCCTCTGCGGCACGCATGATGCTGCTGTCCTTGTGCTGATATACTTCCTCTTCATCACAATATATACGTATACATACATGGTCAGTGATTGTGACGCCGATGCCGGCGGCAAAATCTAGCGTAGTGTGTCCATATAATTGCTATCACAATAAAAACATCTATGTAAAAAGGAAGAGCTAAAAAAGATGCTAATATTTTCAAGAGCAAACCAGAGCCAATAATATAGACATGTGAGCAAAACTAGCCATATAAATTGAATGCCTCAACCCCCCGTCTTACGTATTAATTAGACAGGTGCTATAGTAGTAATAATAAAAAGAAATGCCATACTACCCTGACCATACACAACCACTGCAGCAAATTTTCCACCGGCTTGGCACGAGTCACGGCAGTGCCAAAGCAGTGTAGAGTTTGCAAGATGGAGTGTTCCATACTAGACCAGTATGGATGTGGTCTTTGTGCACCGGGCTAATGACATGATTAGGTAGAAGCACTGGTGAACCTGGGCACAGACAAGTAGCATATGCGCAGTCTAAACCAATTGTTAGGAATGGTGCTTCAGCTCATGTTTTTGAGCTATCCTTGACCATAGGCCTCCCAACCTCGACCATAGGTCACTGCGACACGCGCTTTTTGCCCCCTTTCTAGCAAAAACTGATCGCTCCTCACTCTGAGCCTGTCTACTGCCTGTGCTCTCTCAGCACGTTCATGCGCTCTGCAAGCGCTGTTGTCTGATAGCCCTGCACCCGCAGCGTCACCTGTGACTTGCTGCAGTTGTTTAGAAAGGTTTCGAAAACATTTTTATAATGTGACTATCACCAGAAACGATAGCGATTCATCCACATCCTTTGCGAGACCAAGCAATTAAAACAAAAAAACATGCACGCTCACGCCACTGTCATCGAACACTATGTCATTGCGGGAGTGCCTATGGTGTGTGGCGATGATGAATAGCTAAGTTACTATGACATCAAAAGCGAGGTGATGGTGCAAATTTTATATGTATTTTACCAGTAAAATGCGCATTTGCTGTGGCAGTCGTGTCTTCTCGAAGCTGTCGGAAAATCACCACCATGATTTTTGGTGAATTTGTATATAGCATTCAGATTTCAATTGTTTGGATACCAATTTTCATGTGCGGCTTTAAATTTATTAGGTGGTCAGTGTGAAGAGCCTAAAGTGACACCTCTCTTGTTGAGTCGCTGGCACCCTTTCAGTGTGCAGTGTAAGGTTTCATAAGAGTTTCACTTTTACCTACGTTTTCATCGGATACAAAAAACATTGTATTATAGATTCAATGCCACCTTCGATTTTTTTTACAGCTCCTTTGAAAGCATGATGATGCGCACACACACATGCAAAAAAAGTATTTTATGCCCACTTCGACCATGCGTGTTCATGTTTCCGGCAGCTTATGTTTATATTTCGGATAAAGTCCTTGCCTAATCACGCAGCGTGTTCACTGAAACGAATGCCATTTTCGTTGTTTTGCCCACTTGGTCTTTGTCATTTTACACAATATCCACTAAGATCGAGCATGTTTATAATTACGCCAAGATTTAAGATTTACCTCCGATAACCGCATCTAATTTTGCGAAACCATCGAAAACTTTATTGCTGCCTCGGTATTTTTTTTCAGCTCATTTTCATAGCCACCGCGACTCAGGCACATGCTAGGATGCAATTTACGTGTCAAAACAATGATATTAAGAGGCATGCCATTGTGTGAGATTCTAGATTTATTCCTGGCACCTTGAGGTTTTTTAACCTGCATCTAAATCTATCTGAAGTGTAAGGTGCAACGATAACAACGAAGAAAAGATGCACACACACCGAGCACCACTTGATTTACATTGAGTGTCATACCAGCTTGTTCTTGAAATATGCAATCCCAGAATGCTCTGTCTGCCATTCTTGCACCTAAATCTAAGCACATGTAGTGTTACTACATTGCACTCCCATAGAAATGCAGCTGCAGAATTTGATAATCGAACTCATGAATTCGATCCTAGCATTGAAACTGGCTTAGCCTACTGACTTATCGGTAGGTGTTGCCTGCAAGATCTGTACATATAACTGCTCAGTGCAAACATGGAGCATAAATATGTTCACACTGAGTGGTGATGAGAAGTCTGCAGCCATTAGCTGAATAAAACACTTGCAGGGATCATGGTACTGTAATTTAACAGGAGTGTATAAGCTAGAAAGCTCTGCTGCTTTCCTCATATCAAATGGTCATCTAGAAAGCCAGAGCCCAATCTTGAAATGTAGAGCAGTTGTCTATTTGCTCAAGCTTCAGCTTACAAACGCACTACCTTTTCATATGAGTCTGGCCATCATGTTTCTCCTCATTAATAGTTGGTAATAGTGTGCATCACAAAAAAATTTTCAAAGTGACAAGACTACGGAAGTATCCACAAACTGCCATAGTTCGCTCTTGACTCCATCGCTTCTCGCACTATTTGCATAGGAAACGGGTAGAACTTCACGGCCAGTTTTCTGCTCTTCGACATTTCTAAACTTTTGTTGCAGCTTACAATACAGCAGGAGTGCATGCCTGCTTTCTGGGATGACGAACGAGCGGCGCTTACAGAGACACCTGTTAGCACCTTACAGTTAGCTCAAACCACTCACAATATAGCACTGTCAATTATATTTCGAAGCATGCTGCCAGTCGCCTACCTGCACTAAGCTGATATATGCTCTGCCATATAAAACTTAATCTTAGTTTGGCAAAAAATGTGTAACTCACTTACACTCACTGATAAAATCTTTTTTGGAAAATCTGGGCTCTCCTCAGACTCAGACTCACCAAATTTTTCTACTGAACTAACTCGGATTTAGACTCGCTAAGATATTTTTTAACAAACTTGCTCAGATTCAAACTTGCCAAAATATTACTCGCTGGAACTCACTCACACTAATACTCATGGCTCTATCTGCGTCTATGTAGGTCTGAGCGAGTTCTCTCATGAGCCTGCTAGCATGTAATTAGTTTTTTCGCCCATAATGTCTGTGCTTTTTAACACCAGTATCTCGTATATAACAGTTCTACATGGCATCCTTTCATTTTGTAACTTGAAGTATAAGTTATTAGTGGTTGCAATCTAGTAAGAATATTTTAAGTTTGGAGCTCTTTGGAGGCCTGGCTTGTTCTGCATTTGTAGACTTCATGTGTCCTGATTATGCTCATAATAATGTGCTCAGTACATGCCATTTAAAAACTAGAAATGCTTAAAACAGAGTTCAAATGAACAAGCATGGTCTAAAATAGTTCAATTCCTAGAAATAATCATGCAATTATTTACTTAACATTGCTAAAAATGTTTCGGAGACGTGTGGCAAACTGTGGCCACACGCAAGAGAGGGTGCCACTTCCTCGTAGAGCTCACGATTTTTCCACTCACTATCTTTCTAGGATGCTACTTCACAAAGAGAAAACCTTGGGAGAAAACTTGCCACAGTTGACATGTATCTCCACTGCCAGCCCAAGCAGCAAGTTGATAAAGTGCTGAAAAAGTAGCCTGCGTGTTGTACACTGAATTTGCGAATCACACTAACAGATCTCTACTTGTACCGAGGAAACCCTACATGCTTACCTCAAACATTCGTGTCATAACTTTAGTGAATGGACCGTACGAACTGGAACTATTGGGTGCACGTGCTACAGACTTTTTCACGTTCCGCAGTATTGGAGCTGACCATGTATTTCTAGTGATAGAAATATTTTTTCAAGAACTTCCTATCAAAAAGTTTACAGGGGGGGGCTGTAGGGGAGGTCAAACTTGCACCTCTGATTAATAAAAGTCTAAAACTTCAGCTACATAAGGTTGACAGTAATAATTATGTTGGATAGATAGGTCTGTACGTTGGCCAAAAATGAGGAGCTCATACAGACCCACTCAAAAAATATACCTTGCCCTTATGGCTAAGTTGAGCTTGCACGTTCGCATGAATATTATTCACCTGGACTCACTCAACCAGAAACTCGCTGCTTAATCTGAGCCTGATTGGACTCGTAAGCGAGTTTGCTGACCTATGAGTGAACCTTCAGGCCAAGTTTAGAAGAGGTGCACAGAATGGTAGAGACTAAGTGATGATGAAAATTGATAATGAGAAATATATTAGGTGGGTGTCTTGTTGAAAAAGGTTCGGCGTGCAGATGTGGACACAAGTGAAAAAAAATTGCATTAGTTTGCATGTTGTTGTCTACTGCAAAACTACACATGGTAATAACAAGAGCTCAAGCACTGCCACTGCTGCTCGGCAGCTGAGGAGAAAAGACAACAAAAGCCTTGGTGCTGTCACTTGTGCTCTGTTGCATTTTGCTCATTCTATCATGAATGTCTATACTTTTAAATCCCATAACAACATGACTAAATAAACAAAGGAAGGAAAAGGACATTTACTGCTGACACGTGACCAGCGCACACAGAATCACTATGGTGGGAATGGGAAGAACAGACTGAAATAGGCAGCACAGACTCGTGCTGGGATAAGCTTCCTTGAGTAGTGTTAGCACAATTATATTTTTCTATGCTGACAGCCTACTAAGTAGCTCAAGTTTTTGATTCCAGCTCACTGAGTGCCCATTCTTAGTCTGCTACTGATTAGCGCAAATTTGCAACTCTAGCGCCTGATACTGCCATCTGTATGTAACAACCTAAAACAGGAGCAGTCTACTTGGAATCATGCATTCCCCTAAAGTTTCAGCGTTTCTGCGACCAGGGATCACCCATAATAGAGTGTCTTTTTTTTATTCTTTTTTATTTTTATTCAGGAATGACCCCACATTGCCTTTGGGCGTTATAGCAGGGGGCTTACAACACTGATACAAATGTTTCTTCATTTGCACAATGTACTTGCTCTTCAGACATCTGGTTCCATTCCGCTATACACTTCGGAAAAAAGGAGTTAGTGAACATGCAGGTTCTGGGGCAAATATTTATAGAGTTTGTGCTTGTCCCTTTTTGAAATACAAAAAGTTGTCTTGAGGTAAGTTTTCTTGGTATTGCTAACCTTGTTGTAAAATGTCTGAATAAACGATTTTATTCTTAATGTTTGTTTATGTGATGATGACAATTCCTAATTAAATTCTCGTTTCATTATAGTGACACTATCTGTTTTACAGTACCTGTACAGGACATACCTAGCTACTTCGTTTTAAATGCTATTGAGAATGCGAGACTTGCTTCTGATAATCCCAAATCAAACACTCATACTGTTTATCAGTCTTACACATGTAGAAAATGCATTACGTTTTAATTCACTCTTGTGACATCTCAGATTTTATTGAAGGAATTTCAACACCTTTTCAGCTTTACGCACCATCTCACTGATATGAATAATCCACAAAAAATCTGTAGAAAACACGATGCCTAAGTACTTAGATACATCAACGGTGGCAATGAACTCCTTATTAATACAGCAGCTATTTATAAATGGTTTTTATTTTTTAGTGAAACACATAAGAATGCAATCTTTTACATTTTAAGTATGTTTCACTGATAGCACCACACATGTATTCTGCCCAAATCTCTATGAAGTACTGTTGCATCCTGATTTTAAGGTATATTTGGTAAACCATGCAATCATCAGCAAATGATTGTAGAGATGGTGTAATACTGAAATTTATGTCAGTAATATAGATTAAAGACAATATAGGTCCCAATACAGAGCCCTGTAGGCTTCTGGAAGTGACGTTCATGCAACTAGATTTTTTAATAATAACCCCAACACACTGGCTGCACTCTGACAAGAAATCTTCAATCTATTTTATAACATCAATATATTTAACTGCTGAAGTTTGTAAATAAAAAGGGAGTGGGCAATCAGATCTAAGAGATTTCGAAAAAACATAAAAATAAGAATCTGTATAGCCCTCAGCACCCATTTTACACCCTAAATCATGGTAAAATTCTACAAGTTCTATAGTGCAGGACAATCCCTTGTGGAAACCATGCTATTTTTTAGGATTTCAATCTCGTGAGATGATTCATGATAGCTTTATGAATGATGTGCTCCAATAACTTGCATACAATACATGCCAGGAAAACAGGCATAAAATTTTGGACATCTTTTCTCGAATCACCCATATGAATTGGTGCAACGTGTGCTTTCTTCAAATCGTGTGACATGTCACTGACCTAAAGGTAATTCATAAAGATAACAGAATGATGAAGGGAGTACCTAACGCCACAGTGCATTAGCACACGAGGGGAGATGCCGTCCGGACCAACTGCTTTAGTTTTGTCTAATAGCTTCAACAACTTTTTGATCCCATGCTTTCTACCGGTGCCATGAGTGGCACATTGCTAACAGGGTTTGTTAAACTGCTTATTTCATTGGGAAAGATATCAAACATAAAAAACTCATTTCCATACGTTGCCTTAGTTACGTTGTTCATAAAGACTTGCTTACTGAATACGATTTCTGGAATGCCTATATCACTAGATTCACGCCCTTTTACATCTTTTGAAAGAAAGGCTGAGTCTTTCTAAATAATTTTTTTGTAATCTTACAACCAAGTTATATATAGTGTATATAGTATTGCTATTTGTTGTTTTATTATGTATTATTTTTGTTGTCCATTCACTTCTGTTTGTATATGCAAACATTTTCCCCCTAAAATGATCCTCTGCCAGGTAGCTCTAATTTATGTAATTGCAAGGAATGTCCTGAGCTGGAGCCAACATTTTTACATGATGAGAGAGTGCTAGAAAATCTGGTGTACTATAGGGTGTCAATAATGAAATTATATAGACCCTATAGACTATACAAAAAGCTTTAATTGCCTAAATATGTAAAAACTTCAAGCACCAAAGGTGTTCATCCCTGAAATTTGAATGGTGTATGCAAAGGTATCTTCTCTGTGTAATATATTTGCAGCAATACCTCAATCTGTTTATAGCAGTATGTGTACATGTAATATTCAGTGAAATGGCAGTATCTTCAGTTGTTGAATTTTCGTGGGTCTATAATGATTACTGTGGTTTACCGACACTAAAGCACGATATGGTTAGGAGAGAAGCCGTAGTGAAGGACTCTGAAAATTTCAACCATTCGGGGTTCTTCAGCATGCATCTAAGTACACAGGCCTCGGGCAATTTCGCCCCCATTGAAAATGCTGCCGGGATTCGATTCCGTGAGCGGTGGGTCGAGTGATTGGAATAGAAGAAGCCCGGTTCTCGTCGGGGCACTACGCAGAACCCAACTGATGCAAATGGGAAGACCACATACAGCATAATCATCATCATGGCGGCAGCACTCCTGAAGGTAAACGGCGGCTTGTTGAAAAAGAGAACAACATTTAGCATTAGAATCGTGCGGAATCATGACCATATTTTGTGGCGTTTAGGCACAAAAAAGGACGCAAAAAACCAAGAAGAACCATGGAGCCTAAGTCAACAAGAACACGAGTTCCTCTGTGCAAAGATGGTTTTACGAGGTGCTTTACAGCTATGCAGAGAAGCTAGCTTCGAGACTGTAAGCAGGGACGAATTTGAAAAATTATCCGCGAGCGGGTGCGGGTTATACGCAAGAAAACACGCTATATGTAATAGGCAGAGCTTGAATGCAGACATAATGTCGTAAAAATGCCACAGCGTCACTGATTAGTCTTTTGTATTGTCGAAATTAACTGGCAATACTAGTTTAGGTGGTGGTTGACCCCCCCCCCCAACTTCGGATTTCGAATTTAAATAAAATGAGTCGACCTACAATCGTGTGGGTGTGGTACTTTAAGGTAATCGGAGCAAAAACTTTGTGTATTATTTGAATAGATTGAAATGCTTGAACACGAGTGAGTTCTACTAGCGAAGTAATTGTTCCCTACAAGGCTGCTTGTTGAAACATTGGCTGTAGCGAAACTCCGTGTTGAGCAATTTTTCAGTAAAAAATGCTTAGGAGTGAGTCCGCGCCAAACGTCCCAGCCATTTTGACGACCATCTCAAGTGTATTCGAAAAAAAAAAAAACGTGCTAATCTATACAGTGCATCAGAGAATTGCTGGAATATTTCGGGAGAGAAAAAAATGTTTGGCCATGTGGATGCCTTCTGAACTTCCCAGAATGTCATCTGGATGATGTTTGTGAAAAAAAATATTTTCAAAGTTCCGCTTCTTTTTTATACATGAATTTGGTTTAGAAAATAAGTTAGTGAAACTTTTGAAGCTCAGTAGTAATAGCACAATTTTTATGCCGCATCCACCCTGAAGAATTCGCACAAATGATTTTATATGTACATTTTTCTGTTGCAATACTGCACTTTGTGTGAATATCCGAACAACAAATATTTGCAATACAGAAGCTATATTTTGCGGAATATTTTAGACCCCTTAAATTACTTAACTTTATGCGAAAAAAACAAATTTCACAAAATCGTCATTTTTCCTCCACATTAAGACGCAATTTGCGCCATGTAGTAGTCCAAATAAAATCATTTTTATATCTAAATCGGAGGATATTAAACAGTTCTTTTTACATGGCAATTTTTATCACTACAATTTTTTGTTTTGAGGAAGACAATATTTTTTGAAAATTTCTATTGACGGATATCTTTCCATTTCGTCATATGACAACTTCCGCCTTGAGCAGGTGTCGCGTAACTTAAAAATAATTGTGCTATTTTATTAGGTGATGTAGGCGAAAAAAAACGTAGTCTTGAATGATGTATCTTTTGAAGTTAATGAAACATCGTCCTCGTCAACACCTGTACTGGTGGGAGGACCTTGTCAGGCGTGAATTCTTTCAGTCCTCTCTTTATGAAGTATAATCTTTTGTACCTAAATATTATCATTATTTTATTATAATCACAACTGTACTAATTCGTCATGTTAGTAAATACTTAGCTGTTTACGAATAACAAGTTGCGTGTACACAAGTCAATAGCCATCTCCTTCAAAAGTACCTGGGGTCAATAATACCCATTCAGTTTGGAATTGAGTGCGAATGTGCTTCATCTGACAGGAAATGTTATCGTCCAATGATATTTTTTCTTCGTGTGACAGCACACAAATTAAATTACAAACGAACGAAATTCGCTATAATTTACATTAAATTTGCCGTGTGACAAAACTTGCATAGTTAGAAGGAGATAGTAGTTGGACGCATATCGATGCGGAATGAGGTTCTGAGCCCATGCGGCGACGTACATGGAGTTTTCGAAGTGCGACAGCAGGGCAAGGACTGACAGCCTAGCGGGCACGGACCGTACTAGAATGGAAGGTGCGTCTCTCCCTCTCCCGTCTGGACGGGACTTGGAGTGCTTGGCAGGACTGAAGCTCCTCGATGCGTTTTCCAGCGGTAGTAGACACAATGGAGGGGCTTTAGGCAGGACCATCACCACAGGACCAGTGTACGTGGAGCGGGGGCGTAGGCAGAAGTCTGGTCTAGTGTCATTTTGTTTTTTGTATCCCGCGGCAGAAAAACAAGATTCTTGGGGAGGGAGGACATGTGCCCTGTGTGCCATGCCCTGGCTAAACACATTGGTGCGGAGCACGCCTCTCGCCCTTCGTCGCGGCCCTGCGGTTCGCACGAACGCCGCAAAGACGAAGTCAAAGCGCGACTGAGCGACTCAAAGTACTGTTTTGTCTTTTGCACCAAACCTTGTGTAACTGAGGTTCACTAAGTTTCCCGGCTAACGCACACCAAAGAAACAAAACACTGAAGCAAAGATTGGGGGCTGGAGTAGTGTGAAAGCTCCGCCACGGTGGTCTAGTGGTTAAGGTACTCGGCTGCTGACCCGCAGGTCGCGGGATCAAATCCCGGCTGTGGTGGCTGCATTTCCGATGGAGGCGGAAATGTTGTAGGCCCGTGTACTCAGATTTTGGTGCACGCTAAAGAACCACAGGTGGTCTAAATTTCCGGAGCCCTCCACTACGGCATCTCTCATAATCACATGGTGGTTTTGGGACGTTAAACCCCACAAATCAATCAATTAGTGTGAAACGGACCATGCGAACGGAGCTCAGGAGAAGATAAAATGACACCGGGTTTTGCACAAGAGAGAAGAGATCAAGGCCAAAGATAACGCTGTTTTGATGAAGTAATCGCTGAAGCGGAACGAGAAGTGGCTGCAGCAGACTCGAAAAGTGGGATTCACGCAGTGAGGAAGTCATGCAGCGTCAGATAGAGCGCCAGAAGAAACATCGTGACAATATCAAGGCATGCAGACAGGACAAAGATGAAGCGTCTCAGGCAGACTGAACCACATCGCTCCAAGATTCTGGGAAGGTATGAATGAATGGTGCTTGCAATATTATGAGACTTTAAGAAAAAATGGAGTGGGTTTATATCAAAAGTCCATGGAGCAATTTACAAAAAGTCCAAGCTTTGCCGCAAAGGCGAAGCAATGAATGCTATAGCAACAAATTGGAAGGTCACGCGCAGAATGACCAGCAGATCGAAACATGCCCCGCATTTCTCACGCACAAATGACGCACAAAACGTACTCACAGGTACAGATGAACGCGAATAAGCGTCTCAGTTGTTAGTTTGCTGTGTCTGAATAGAGCGCCCTTTTTGCAAACGAAAGCTGTGCAACGATTTCAGTGACCTTTGTGCGCCCCGTAACTACAACAGAATCGTTCCAGTGCAAGCCCTAACGCCAGCCAAGACGTACGATCCTCCCCACCAGGAGATAACACGCGAGAGATCGTCCACTCCCCTCCTCTCCGCGGGCCAAAGTACGCGCGAGAGATGAAAGCCGCCGCGCGCTCAATGCGCCATTTTGCTGATAATGCTAAAAACAGGATAGTCCCCCCCCCCGACATACCCATTGTAATGCGTGGACGAACTTTGTGTGACGTAAATGCGTGTGGGTGCGAACTTTGGTGAAATTGGAAATGTTTGTGCGGGCGTCCGAGGAAGAGAAGGACGGTGACAAGAAGCTGAGCCAGCGACATGTGGCAACAGGTGGCACATGCGGGGGTGGCACAAGGACCAAAGAAGATAAAGAAGAGAGACGCCTGTGGAAACGCACAGAGAGCCGAGCAAGACCTAGCCGAAGGACACGCTGGACCAGGGCGCTCTCCTTGAAGGAGATTTTGTGGCCGTGCGTACAGAGGGCCTGGTGCTCGCCTGGTGGTGCCGACGGTGGCTCCAGCTGGGACACGCCGGAATAGGGCACTGTTCGTGGAGCTCCTCCTGTTTGTTGCATAGGGATCGAGGTCCGGGAGCAGGGGTACCTGTCCGAGGGCTACCGACACCGGGCGCGGCTCCTGCTACGTCGGCGTGCGGGACAAGGACGACGGGTTCCTAATCGCCGCCGCCACCTGAGACGGCTGAAACCCGTCTACAAACGTGAGGTCTGACGGAGGCCTTGTCTCCTGCTGCGAATGCACGCAAGACGTGCCGCACACCTGCGTGCCTGAGCTCGCTACGGACAAGGGTCATCGCCGTGCGTGGACTGTTGCCTCCTCGGGACACTGGTTCAACAAACCGTGAGCGATTGTGTAGCCACCTAGATCGGAGAGTAGCGACTCGGACTTCAGGTAGTTTAAGTGTGTGTTTCTGTGCTTGTCTTTGTGATAGTTGATCGATTCCCTTGTTGTTATGAATTTTGTTCGAGATCTACTCCTGCGTCATCTCATATCATTCATTTCGTTGACCACGCATAGGGCAAACGTAACAAATCACTCCCTGTCGTTTCACCGGCCAACAATAGTAAGTGGTAGATATGAATAGCTTGCGGTTTGAATGTTGAATCAGGTGCTCTTCGGTGGCTCAGTGGTTAACGCACGGCATTGACGACGCGGCGGTGTCACGTTCAATTTCACGCCGAAGTATTTTTTTTCTAGATTTTCTTTCTTGTGTTTTCATATATACAGATACGTACACATATACGGTGCATGACACCGGCGGCGAAGTCTAGCCCAGAGTGTCTATGTATTGCTATTGCAAGTAAAAAATAGGGATTGTATTTGAGACTGCACGTAATATGGCACTCTTTAGCTACATGTTGAGCTAGTCGTGACGCATTTTTCTATTTGTTCTTAGGCGCACACGTATATCATGACTCTATTGATGCCGTAGCTGTTGCTTATTAAAGTCATTTTTGTTATCTAATCCCCTTGTCTACGCCACCGAGTTCTCACGCAACTTGCACAGTTGCACGAACGGAACCGTTGACTTCTGACGAACAGTTCTAATCACCGCAAGTATAAACAAACTTTCGCAATACAGCACCTACCTTTGATTCGGCAAAGCATGGCAAGGTCGTGCGCTAATGCCTTTGCATCTCCATCAGGAAGAACACCTTGACGCTTCGTATCGAACTCGATACTTTCTGTTGCCGCAGATGCTGCTGGCGCCAGAGGCAAAACACGCGGTTCTTGGGTAGCCACGGATGGTGAGGCTTGACTCGGTAAAGACTGAGAGAACGAATCCGCAACTGAAGGTACTGCGGATGACGGCGAGGGTGTGCTTGTCGTAGCCTCTTTCAAACCGAATGGGCAGTCACAGTACACTGGACAGGCTCCTTCTCTAATTAAGTTCATGAATCTGGCATTTATTTCATCGTCCAGTGTTCCCCAACTTGGACGACAGGGGTGCTGAAGTAGCTGCCCGCAAGTGATCCGGTAGAGGTGAAGCATATTGTTCATCCCTTGTACTCGCCGTATCTGGAAGCGTCGTTGCTGCAGTCGACGCAGGGCTCGATCAGCTGCATCGTCTCACCCACACACTGCTTGCACACCATATGTAGACACTTCGGCGAACACACTGCGTCGACTGGGAGCTGTGCACACACTTTGCACGAAAGTTCCAGCCTAAACTTGTGCATCAAGTAATATATCTCGGCCCAGTCATCTCGGTCACCGTGTGTCATTTTCGCCACTTTAAGGGCTACTTCTGCGTACAGTGAGGTCAGCGGCATACGTGGCGTAGTTGTCATGCTCCCGAAATCTCTGCACGCACAAAGTCTTCAAAAATGAATTTCACAATCAGTCTTCAAGCAGCAGAGCGAGCTCCCCAATCTCTTTGTTTATAGGCTGTCGATATCACTGCCCATGCGACTTCTGGTTTGGCTCTGAGGCAAGGCGCGTTGGTAGTAAAAAGTGAACTGGCGTTCGATTGCGTGGAGTTTTTTTTGCGTAATCGGCCATAATGACAGCGGCAAACGATGAAAACATTTTATTTCAGCATCGTCGAACGTGATTTTCGATGAGGAAATGTTTTACTGAAAGGGTTTCACCCCCGTATTCACAAACGCTTCTTGAGGGCCATTTCAGAAACCGCTCTTCAGTCGAAATGCACCTCGACTTAAAAAAATCTCGAGTGTTTTCCTCGACAGGGTCAAGATAGTGAAGGAGCTACCTTGAATCGCTTGTTGAGGTAAGTCGGCAGCTAACATGACGTCCATGGCCAAGTCCCTAAAAAAAAAAAAACAAGTAGCGCCAATCACGCCCCTTCACCTCTACCTCCTCTCTCAGCATAGAGTTACTGTATATGCAACCTTTAAATAGCGGAGTTGCGCCCCTGTTTTCCGGGCGCTGCTCGCTCCGCCTACAGGAGTTCAGCGCCCCTATTCGCCGAGCCCCATCAAGTGGTCATAAGTGGTTCATTTGGACTGCGGAGAAGCCGACACTACGCATATTCCGGGCAGATCAGGCGGGGCTCACAATGGCTGTTGTTTCTCGCCGCGCTTCTTCGCTAATTTAGCGATGCTGCCTGTTGGTCAAGAGAAATACGGCAGCAAATGTATTCAGTGTTGTATTGTACTATGTAGAAGCCCATGGGATTAGACGCGGGTGCAGCGGATGTTGCTGTAGAAAGATTAGTGTTCAGTCGGAACGCTTGGCCACGGTCGTCAGCAGGATTTTAGGATTTTTTCTTGGGGGGGGGGGGGTGGGGGTGCAAACCATTGTTGTTGTATTGCGGCTTAAGGAGAACGAGAGCACTGGTCTAGCTTGGGTGAGAGCGTGTGCTGTTGTGGCTTGAGGGGGTCAAGTGCCCCCTTTTTTTTCACTCCTCTGCGGACGCCCATGCACTTCGCTTTTTTTTTTAAATCTATCCACGGCACTGCAAAACATGCTCTATTTGTATTAACTACAGATGCAGTAGTGAACACGTTATACATGCAGAGTTGGTAAGCATGTGTCAGCTGCACACGTCCAAATTGGTCTGGCAGCTAAAGCGCTAAATAGAAAGGGAGAATTTATAAACTAGAACTATTTAAATTGGCAAGGTGTTACTGCTAGTGCGTGCATTGAATGCAGCTGAAAGCGCAAAAGAAGTCGAAGCTAATGTGTAGCCTATATAAATATATTATGCATCACTGGTTCAACGAGCTGATGCACTTTTTTCATTATTACATACCAAAAACGTAAACATAAAATCAAGCCTTTCAGGTGTGACCAGAACAACCGAGTTTTTTTCGTACCTTCATAAATAGAAAAAAAAGAAGGCAAAAAAATGAATAGAGCAACGCTAGTACTCTGAAGCGCAAGCACTGCTTCTACGCGGGTAGTGAGCGGCTTTCCCGCAAGACTTCTGACCCCAAGATGGCGTACCTTGGCGCAACTCTGCTACCTAAAGGTAGCATATAGAGTAACTCTATCTCAGTAACCACAGCAGTGCCTCTAGAGCGTCCACCAGAAAACTACGAATTCAAAAGCTCGCGGGCGCCCTGGATGTGCCAAACGCTTGGGCAGCTCGGGCACTGCTGCGCCGTGTGTTCAACGGGCGGCCGTGCTCGGGTATGCTGAAAGGGTACGCCGGTGGCGTCTGTTGGCGCAGCGCTCGCTCGCGAAAGTGTACAAACACTATGGCGTTTGCGTCACAAAACATATGCCCGCGAGGGAAGAGGGGCCTGCACATTGACAAGAATGGCACTACTTTAGTTTTTTTTTTTTCCAGGGACTTTAGTCCATAGTGGAGCACGTCTCGCTTTGTCGGCATTTCTCGATAAATTGAGCTGGTCGATTCCACGAAAGTTTTCAAAAAATGTGGTATACCTGATATCTCCGAGCTTCCTCATATTTTTATATATACAACGCCCGTATGGACGAATAGTGCAAAATCACACTTTATTTTCAAATGAAAAAGTCTTGAACAAAGGGAAAATTGAGATGCATCGCCGGGTGACGACGGCCATTTCATGAGGAGTTAGTGTTTGCAAATTCGCGATCATGCTAACAGTGATGCAAGCTACATATCCTGAATAGCTTCTTGCTTATCACAAATAGAAGTAATGGAGAGTAGTTCACTTGATTATAATTCTGGGCAAGGTAAGTATTTTTAAACTTCTCAAGAACGCTGTGTTTTTAAAACTTGCTCGTTTGTGGGGAGCGATTTATTCGTTGGGGAACATAATACGTTGTTTATATTTACAGCACTGATTGTCAATATGTGAATAAATATCTCTGCATTTTCATTTGCCTAGTAATCTTAGAAGTAATGATTTGGTTTGTCAAAACGTAAAAAAATATCATATTGTCAATTTTAAAACCTATAATAAAAACATAATCTCAATTTTGCTCAAAATTATTTAAATTGTGCTCGGACGACTGCGTTATTTTATTCTGGAAAATCATGTTGCATCATTTTGATGTGAGTGGTCTGACTAAATTTTTATACATCGTTTTTTTTCAGGGCGTGTGCGCTAGCGCGTTAATGATCTCTCTTGTAGCAAGAAAATATAATAACACGCTTTTTTATGGTTTTGCAAATTAACAGTAATAAGTTAGCTACTGCGAGTGAAAAGTGTTTACTAAAAACAAGAAAAATTCGCAGTATATCCAGGGAACGAATGATGATGAGTGGGGTGAAGCGTTTGTGTGCCTGTCTGTTTGGCTGTCTGTACATCTGGTTGTCTGTCTGTCCGTCCCTTCATCTGTCTGTCTCTTTGTCTGTCCATCCGTCCATCCGTCTCTCTGTCTGTCTGTTTCTCTGTCCATCTGTCTGTCCGTCTGCCTGACTGTCCATCTCTCTGTATGTCTGTGTGCCTATTCGTCTGTCTGTTCTGCCGTCTGTCTCTCTGTCCGTCTGTCCCTGTCCGTCTGTCCGTCCGTCTGTATATCAACTGAGTGAGTCATACAACTAGGTGGTAACGTACAAGGGATGGACATACCCATGGCATTAAGAGCTTCATCCCTAAAGAAAGTCACAGCTTTGCCACAAAGACGAAGCAATGAACGTGATAGCAACAAATTGAAAGGTCACGCGCAGAATGGAAAGCAGATAGAAACGTACCCCGCTTTTCTCATGCACAAATGACGCGTGAAACGTACTCACATGTACAGATGCAAGTGAATTGTTGCCTCGCTGTGTCTGAAAAGTGCGCGCTTTACACCAAAGGACACTGCAATGATTGCAGCGACCTCTGTGCGCCCGATAATTACAACAGAATTGTTTGAGGTGAAGCCCGAGGCCAGCCGAGGCGTTTGATTCTTCCCTCCTCCCCGCCGTGAGATAAGGGCGCGCGAGGGAGCTGCCGCTCCCCTCCTCTAAGCAGGGCAAAGTGCGCGTGGGAGATTAGAGCGTGTGCCACCACGCGATGTGGTGGCACGCGGTCATTGCGCCATCGTACTGATAATGATGAAAACATTATAGTTCCACCCCCCAGATGCCCGTCAGTAGCGGTAAGTGGTAGATATAAATAGCTTGCTGTTTGAACGTTAAACGACGTGCTCCTCGTTGGCCCAGTGAATAACACCTCGCACTCACGATTCAGAGGACCCAAGTGCGATTCCGCGTGCCAGAGTCTTTTTTGGTTCTTTTTATTTCTTGCATTTTCATACATACAGATACGTATACATATACATTGAGTGACGCTGACGTCGGTGGCAAAATCCAGCCGAGAGTGTCCATATAATTGCTATTGAATTAAGAAGAAAACTTCCGTTTCTATAACATGCATTTGAGTAGTTCGCGACTTCGCCTGTGCTCATTATTAATCAGTCCAAAGGTAGCCCCTCAAGTCGTCGCCTCCATTTCTTTCTTCGTCCCCAGGATTTCAGCTCGCGAGCAGGAGGCGCGCTTTCCCGCATGGTGGGGCGGGGCTCCATGTCATTCCATGGGACCGGAGAGCAAAACGATAATAACTCCGCTTCCCTTTCTGATTTTCTCGTTGCTTTCACGGTTTCAAGTAGCTACTGTATGAACCTTTCTTTTGCCGGAATCGCAGTATCGTGGTTGCAATAGTGCGAGTTCCCTAGCTTTTTAAAGATAATGCAAAGCGCCTATGGGCGCTCTCGGAAATATCGGCTGTTTTACCGCATTTGAATCGCTACCGTGGAGACGTGCTTGAAGATATTGCCGCGACCTGTCTGCGTCAGCATCGCTACAATATATAATTGCTTTCTGGGATTTAGGTACTGGCATGGTCTAGTTCATGATAGTATAGAGCGTGTTTGAATCGCGTGGTAAAAAAAAAAGTTCCTTGGCCAGTTTTGTTCAGGGTGCGATAGCCGTTAAGCCCTCGTATCTCCATCTATAGCATTGATATAGTGTATTCTACGGTGCCACGTAAAAATTGAAATAGGGTGCGCGTGAAAAGAGAAGATTCCTGTGGAAGGCACTTTTATGACCCCGCGAAACAATATTTAGGGTTCGTTGAGGTAAATATCTGTAGTATAGCAGATCAAAAGGGTATTGTTAAAAAGACTAAGAGCACAGTTTGTGAACATCCAGTGTATGTACCACATAGACCCCTCAATTTACAGCACATTATCGAGTTTTATAGGTTGCATGGTTGTTTTAGTTATCTACTAATTAGTTATTAGTGCTAATTAACGAATGCATCTCAGGCTAGGATTTGAAATAGCGAGTAATAATCACGGGGCGCGATATTACAGGTGGTGGTATCAACTCGCCGTCCGCGCCGCTTAAATCCGACAGACCTCAGGGATCCTTCCTCGCGCCTCTTTTCTGTTTATATCAACAATGCCACCCGTGATATTCCAGCTAATCGAAAGGTTTTCGAAGATGTCTGCGAGCTTTAAGTAGTTAACGCTTCCAGCGGCCAGGTTCCTTTAAATAACTCTCTATATAAGATTAAAGATTGGTGCACAAAATGACAGATGACCTTTAACGTGAGAAAAAGTGTGGCGATAATCATAACCTGCAAAAAATATTCTTTAAAATTTTAATACAGCCTAGGCAATGAATTCTTGTCCTTTGTCTCGCAGTATACGCACCTTGGTCTTGTCATCGCATCTGATTTAAGATAGAACAAACATGTGTGTTATACTGAGAAAAAGGCATTGAAAATAGAAATACAATTAAGACGGGCACTCGCTATAAGGCTTCCGGCAAACCTAAATGACTGCATGTGAAACGTGCGTAATACCAATTCTAGAATATTCATCGGCTGTCTGGGACCCGCACACGCAAGCTAACACAAATAAACTTGAATCAATACAGTGAAAAGCTGTAAAATTCATATTCAATACCTAAAAGTAACACATCTCCGTCAATTCTTCTGGAAAGCGCTAAACTAGAAACCCTGGAATGGTGACGTTATCGTGAAATAACGAAGCTGTTCTATCTCATTTATAACAATGAGCCGGCAATACAAACAAAACTAATTATATCGAACCAATTTTGCGCCACGAAACGCGTGCCTCTAATCTTAAAAGAGTGACTGAGCCCCTATATACAGGTACCTTTTTTTTCCGCACAAGCAGAGAGTGGAACAATTTGCCACCAGAGATTCTTGAAAGTGTTGATCTCAACTAGTTTTTTCGTGCGTTAGCTGTGTCACATGGCTCATAACTACACCTTCATATATATTACAGTGCACTTCACTTTAATACCCATCTTGATCAGGCTGATTTTTGAGATTCAATGCTTCTCTTCTGCATGATTCTTCAATGCTTCGATTCTGCGATGTCTCGGTTTTTAATATTGCCGACTTTATTTTTTCTACATTTGGTATTTGAGTTCTTTTTTACTTTTTACCCAAAAACATAACCTGGTGGACACTGTTTTATAGTTTTCATTTTGTTTAGTGTATTATGGCCATTCTTGGTACTGTGGACCTTATATCATGACGCTTCTCTCTTTTTTTTTGCGTTTTGAATCATCGCACTTTCGTTCAACACTATCGATACTGCTGTACCTCCTACACATGTTGCGTTCACTGCGCCACACACCCCAGCCCAAAGTCTGGCACTAGACTGTCAAGTTTTTCTCTAAAATAAACAACAAATCTTTAAATAAATAATCCACTTCCTACTTTTTATTATGCAACTCTCCAATTTAACGATAGAAATTAAGAATATTAAAGGAAGTAAGGTAAAAGAGAGAGATATAATGCTGAAAGGCGGGGAGGTTGAATTTTTTAGGAAGAAATAACCCCATTTGCACTGTGTTCACGGTAGCCATAATACCAAGCGTACGTAACAAGAAACGGAGTTTATTACTTTCAAGAGAGGCATTTGCGCGCAGCACGGTCCAAATTGTCCAAGCGCTGGATTTCGAGTCCGCTGTGGGCCATGAAAGGGGCGAGGAGCACAAAGGCGCACTGATTGCCCCGACAGTCTGTCAGTCCCCGGGCGCGCGGTGTCAAGTATCGTGAGGGGAGGTCGTGGTAGAGGGCAGGCCGCATCCATGCAGCTGGCTGGAAGCGGCAATGTCCGGTTTAAAGCTTCTTCATGCGTTTTCCGGTAGAAGACGCGATGGAGGGGCTTAAACTTCAACGAAACAAAATTCCGGCTGAAACTTTTTTTTTTTACGGTGCTCGCCGTTCATTCGGGCATTCTGTGAAACTGGCGGGCGATCACTGGTTGTCCGGTTGTCCTTTGTGGAGCCCCCAGCAATGCGAGGCGTCCTCCTTATCTGGTGTAACTTTTCAAGGTGATTCTGGCAGAAAGGCCCAGACGTGTGTTCGCAGCTCGCAAGAAAACACGAGATTCTCCGGTATCTGGCCCGTCTGGCCCGTTTTGGGTTGCTTGAAAAAAAAAAAAGCGTGCAATGCGCCGCTGTAATGACCCCGTAGAGTATCTTGCAAGAGCACGTTTTAGCTCTAACACGTAGCGTTTGGCCTCTCCGTTTGTAGCTGGGTGGTTCGGTTCTGATTTCACCACTGTGATGCAGTTCTCACTCGTAGGATTTCTGTATTTTTGGCTGAGAGGAATGCGATTCCGTTCTTTGAAACCACTTTGTGGGGTAATCCGAAAGTTTCGAACAAGCGCAGGAAATCGATGGCAGCTGCCGATGTTGTTTTGTTCACATGGCGACTCTCAACCCTTTTACTGTAGGCACAAGAATAGGTCAGCAGCGCAAAATTAGCGAACGAACCAGTGACTAGGAATGCCCTATCTCTTGGGATAATCACTTGACCAGTGACTACACGTGGGTAATCCTAGCTGAATGTCTTCTTTTGAAAAAAAAATATTCCAGTTTCCTGACAAATGTACATTCTCATTTCACGTGCTGTGCAATTGTTTTCTGAAGTTCTTGAAAGCTTTCAGAAAAAACCTCTATAACATAGCCTACGCTTCTGTAAACACAAGTAATGTTCATGAAGCTTTCATCATATTATAGCTGCTTTAAGCATTTAGTTGAAAATGGTTGATTTTTATTCATTGGCTTCTTTTTTGTTTGTTCGCTGTGCCAGCAGCGTAGCGAGAAACTTGGCATCTCTTTGCATGTGTACGTGTACACAAGCACCCCCCCCCCCCCCTAGCCCCAGCACTGCCTACGCCAGGGTCTGTGCGATTTTTTGCAGCTGAAGTGAGTTCTGATACCAATAAGACGCCCAAATTGAGCATTCATATGATGTTATGCTTGAAAGAACTGAAAGAAGTTACTGCAGTGGTAATGTTTGGTCGGTGATTGGCTCTGTCTCAAAAATAGAAAATTGTTGCTGAGGCTTGATAAGGACAAAAAGTGAAAGTACTTGTGAATACTTTATTTTTGATCTTTTGTTTGAAGATATACAAAGTGCATTTCTTACTGAATACTGTGCTTGAACATATGTTCCTTACTTGTGCTATGATCTTGGGATTTGCATCTGTTTAGAGGTATATTTTTTGTAAATTTGTACGTGCCATATTTTTTATATTTGTATTGGGATATGTGTATAAGTTGCACACATATTTTGGCGGCTTTCGTGTTTGATTTTTCGCGCATTCATTTCAAATGTGTGCACAATGAATGTCTAACAATTTTTGTATTTGTTAGGCACATTGTTGAAATAGATCATAATAGAGTTTTACAACATAATTTTTATAACAAACGAGCTGCGTTGTAATTTGCATGTGCATTTTTTACTACAGCTTACAGCTCTGTCAAGCCTACCACTCCGCACAGGCAGTCTACCTTATCAGTGGAAGGTTGGGGAGGTAGTTCCACTTCTCAAATCAGGTTATAAAAGCCTAACAACCAGCTATCGCCCCATTACTCTTACCAGCACGTGTTTCGAACTACTATATAATACTTCGTAATCAGAAGCATCCTCAATTTTCTTGAAAATAACACCTTCTTTTTGCCTTCACAACACGGTTATAGGAAATCATAATCATGTGAGACTCAACTCATACCTTTCTAATTTTTCTTCGTTCATCATCCGCTGACTGCATATATTTTAGATTTTGCAAAAGCATTCGATAAAGTGTGTCATAAACTTCTCATCCACAAGTTACGGAACTTATATCTTGACATTAACCTATTAAATTAGGTCGGATGCTTTCTTGCAAATCGATTGCAGTACTTTACCGCTAACGATTACAATTCATAAATGTGCCATGTTACCTCAGGAGTGCCCCAAGAGTTGGTCCTTGGTCCTTTGTTGTTTCTAAAATGTTTTATTGACCTACCCTTTCAAGTACCTTCTAATAACCAACTTTTTGCCGATGATTGGGATACTTTTACAGAAATTACTTCAGACGACTATTGTAATCGCCTACACTCCAATTTAAATATAATATCTAACTGGTGTAGCTTGTGGCTAATGGAACTAAATATTAACTTTATTTTATTCTTTATTCTTTATTCGGTGAGTGCCCCGCTTTGCTCAAAAAGGCGTTACAGCAGGGGGGTTACAGACTGGAATAAAACAAGTCTTCGTTTATACAGCACACTTGCTTGTCTTGCAGCTGGTTCCAATCTCTAATGGTCATCACAAAAAAGGAATTATAAAACATGGTCGTTCTTGCTCGATACTCTTTCACTTTGCGTCGGTGGTCATGTCGACTAGATATGTAGCTGGGTTCACTGAAATAGTTATGACGGTCAATCCCAGTCCGCCCATGAAAAACAGAAAAGAAAAACTTCAAACGCACTTTTTTCCTGCGTAAAGAAAGCAATTCCCAACCCAATTCAGCTTTCATAGCACTGCAGCTGTCTCTCCGCTAGTACCGCCCTAAAACAAACCGCGCAGCTCTGTTTTGTATTTTTTCAAGCTTATCAATCAAGTTCGCCTGCATCGGGTCCCACACAGGACATGCGTATTCCAAAATCGGTCTAATACATGTGAGATAGGCCGTATTTTTTAATGTTCGGGGTGCCAATCTTAGATTCCTCTGAATGAAGTTTAGAGCCCTTGCCGCTTTGCCAACAACGTGATCAACATTGGCATTCCATGAGCAATCATGCGACAAAACAACGCCAAGATATTTGCATGTTGGTTCGGTAATAACAGTATGCGTATCTATGGTGTACGCCGTTACTATTGGTTTCTTTTTTTTGGAAACACGCATATGAACGCACTTTTTGGGGTTTAGCGTCATTTGCCACTTCTGGCACCACTGTACAATACAATCCAAATCATTCTGCAAATAAGCACAGTCACCTTTGTTCTGAACCTGTCGATATAACACACAATCGTCGGCAAATAAACGCATGCGCGACGAAATACCCACAGAAATATCATTTACAAAAATAAGAAATAAGAGAGGCCCAAGGACAGAGCCTTGGGGCACGCCTGATGTAACGTTAACATAGGATGAACACTTCCCAATTAAAAGAACGCATTGATGCCTGTTCAGCAAGTAATTGGTTATCCAGATGAACACATTTGGGTCGAAATTTAGAGTCTGTAAGTTAGCCAGGAGAAGGGAGTGTGACACGGTGTCAAAGGCCTTTCGAAAATCTAAAAACACGCAATCTGTTTGTCCACCTTCATCAACGTTGGAAGCCAGCTCGTGAAAGAACTCTACAAGTTGCGTCGTACAAGAAAAACCTTTACGAAAACCGTGCTGCTCATTTATTAATACATTATTAGCAGTAAGATGGGTCAATATGTGCTTGGATAAAATGTTCTCGAAAATTTTGCATGACTGACGTCAATGAAATGGGTCGGTAATTTGTTACATCTTTTTTTGAGCCACCCTTATGAACCGGAACAACATGAGAAATTTTCCAATCTTCGGGTAGAGTTCCCGTTGAAAGGGATTTTGAATAAATTATATAAAGGTAAAGAGAAATTGGCAGTGCACATCGCTTTAGAATACGAGGAGAGATGCCATCAGGACCAACTGCTTTGGATTCATCTTGGTTTTCTAGAAGAGAACATATGCCACGGACACTCAGTTCTACCGGTGGCATCAGCGGAATCGTGGTTGGGTGTGGTTTTGAAGGAACGTCAAGCTTGGGCAAGAACACAGACTGGAAATATTTGTTTAAACAGGTGCACATATGTAAAGTTAGGCATATATTTAGGTCACCTAACTCTTCTCGGGTATACTACATATATAATCTCCCTTGAGATCAAGTAACCTTAATCAATACTTAGGAATTCATATCACATCCAATCTTACTATACGCATGGGCTTGTAATAGTGCAATGGTGACTGCCCGGCGCCCTACTCAAGCAAGGCTGTGAGAGGGGAATACCCATCTTGACAGACAGAAGTTTTTTTGTTATGTCGTCGAACGCGAGCAAGGGTTCGCCTCGAGGTCGGCGGACTGCGGAGGCAGCATGGTTCTCTGGCGTCGTCGTCCGCACAATGAAAATTCGGTGAACGCCTTCCTCCAACGACATGCCCACAAATGACACGCTGGGGGAAGGGGGTAGGATGGACGCCGACCATTGTCGGAGGCTCAGCCGAGCTCCCAACGGGGGAGAATGAACATTTGTCTGTCTGCAGAGTCTACCCCTCCCCCCCCCCACCCACCTTTTTTTTTCGCTCAGTAGTCGGCTTGACGGTGGGATAATCAGAACTGCGGGAGGGGTTTTTGTTTGCTGAAGTGCCGGTGTGTGGACAAGTGTGGAGGAGTCAAAATCGTGTGCGAGTTGGATACGCGGCAGGATTCCGGCACTGCTTTCGGCAGAGATAACCACAGCATGCAGCCAGTGACCCAGTGCTTTTCATCTTGGACTCGCTCGCTTCATATAAGGCATTATGTTGGCTGCTCTACGCCTCATCATGTTTCGGTACGGTTTTACTGCGCATTTGCTATTGAACATTATTTTTTGTGTATTATCTTTCTATGGTGTGCCTGGATGTTCTATTCATTCATGTTCTTAACGATGAAACGGGCACACGGGAGAAGTTTTACTACATGATTTATTTCATTACAATAATATCGTGAGATGAGCAATGCGCGCGTGCGGGCGTGTCTAGCCTCTCTATATGTGAAGTTCATTGGGTGTTGTGGTACCACTCAAGCCTCGTGATGTTTTTCAGGCCGCGTGCAGTAGTCCATTCATGTTTCAGGCCCGTAAGTTATTACTGAAATATTTTGAATTTCTGCTTGAAGCTTATCCACGATGTGATTGTCGGGCACGTGTTGCAAATGATTAACGTTTAATTGTGAATCAATCTAACCTTATTTTTTTTGGTGAATGCGAGAAACAGGGGGAGGGTTGGCTTTACTGTTAGTACCCTTAATTACGCGTTTTCGCCGGGCCGCCTAACATTATCTTTGTTTTCTTCGGGCCTCTCTTTAACCATACCTTAACGTGTCTTCATTATCTCCACATTGTTTTTCGTTAATTATCGCCGGCATTACTAAAAAAGCGTGATTGATGTCCGCAGAATTGAAATAACAAAGATATTATACGTTGAGCCTTATTATTTTGTTTTCGTTCTACTTCTTTATTATTATGAAAGTGCTGCGAATCTAATTCAAGAGAATCTAATTCTTACTGTGCGCATTACCGATCATGATTTTCTTGCTTTTCTTGAGGTAAACGGTGGTTGCGAGATCGTTCAGAAGCACGTAATAAACTGTTACTTATCCTAGGCAGCTACGAAAATGAGTATTGCTGATGACACTTTGTTGTCATATAGGTACTTACGTCGTTGCCGTGGGCGTCTGCTTATATGTAATTATTCGTTTATCTTTATAGGTTGATTTTTTCCAATTTGTCTACAGCAGCACAATGTACGGAACTTTTTTCTAGAGAGGGAGGGGGAGAGCAGGTGTTTAACCATACTTCATTATGTTCGTGCGTGTAGTTTATATGTGTGCGCGTACATAAACACAGGCATCCATGCACTCCTGCCTTGGCCAGGAGTCCGCACAGTTTTCGCAGCTGTAGTTAGTTTTGATAGTGACGAGGTGTTCATAGCACTACCATGGTTCCATGCTTGAGAAAACTGAAAGATGTAGCTTTATTATTCTATGGTCCCGAAATGGTGATAGAATCTTTCCAACACCAAGAAAATTGTTGTTGAGGGCTCATAAGAACAAAAAACAAAAGTACTTGCAATGTAATTATTTCATTTTTTTCGTTATTTGTTTTGAATATCTCCACAGTGAATATAACTTTATATTGTGCATCCATATACGTGCCTTGCATTGTAATGATCTTGACATCTGCATTCGTTTGCAGGTAAAGTTTCCAATTTGCACAGCATAATTTTGTACATCTGAAACGGGACATGCACATACGTTTCACACATTTTATTGAGGTGTTTCTGTTAATAAAAAAAACTTTTTCCATATTGATTCCTTAAGAGCACACAATAAGTATCGAAATATGTTTATATTTTTAGACACATTACAAAATATATTATAACATTGATTTACAGCGCATGTTTGATTACAAATGAACTGCGTCGTATTTTGCAGGTATGCTTCTTGCTATAGGCCACCGCTCTATCAATGACAGAAATATTTCACTTTTCTCGGAATATTTTACATGACTCAATTAGTACTACAAATCGGGCTACTGTGATTTGGTTTGTGGTGGCAGCTATAGAACTCCGACGACAGAAAGACTCATCAAAATATAGGAATGACGACATCACTGCCTTTCTCATTCCTATATTTGCTCGAGTACAAGTGTTTTCACAGTATTATACACTGCACCGTGATACAGAAGCATAGCCTTTGAGAGACGAGACTTGGACAATGTCGGTAAAAGAAGGATACATAGTTTAGATAAACTGCATTTCCACGCTGAGTGATAACACCTTCACACCTAGGATACTTTTTGTGCGCTAAGAGTTTTACTAAGCACACAGTGCTCTAGTAGATGCATCAAGGCCTTCAACGTGCACTTTGGTGACGTTCAGGATGGTGACTATATGTGGTGAGGGGGTTCTGACCCCCCCCCAGATTTTTTGTAATGCTTAAGCTTTTCGGGTGACACAAAATTATCTCCGCGCCTTCACATGGGCCACCGCGAAGTTAGCTGATTTACAGAAAACCAGGTGGGTATGCTTGAATTCTTTCAATTATTTCTTCGTGGTATCAACTTCCAAGACAAGCACGCTTCATGAATGACGATGGCACGAACGCAGATCAAACCAGCAGTTCAATTACACATAGTATAAATCTGCTACTTCAGGGGCCGGATTCACAAAACTCACTTACGAAAACATTTTTGCGCAAGAGAAATTTTGTTGCGTAAGTCGATTCACGAAACGAAAAAACGTCGTAAGAGGCCATCGTTGTCACATCGGCCGCTGCAAATAAAGCGCGCTGTGACTGCCCGGGAACATGTCAGCGATGGTGATGCAGTTGCTATATTTGCTTACGTCACCGAAAAGTGCTCGTAAGTGGATTCACGAAGCGAAATTGTGCGTAAAAACAGCATGACTGAGAGAAAATCCTAAGAGTGGTCCGGACCACTCTTAGGAACAATGTGGCTACTTAGAACCTGCTGCCGCGGCGGTATACTTTGGTGCCCTGGCTCCATGGTTTTGAGTTAATTCACGCCCATTAAGGGCTGCCTGATGACTGCTGGTGCGTTTTTATTTCTTTCGGCGCTTTGAGCTTCGCGTGTTGTTTCTCTTGTACGCAGTGGATGGTGTTGACAACCACCATCGTCCAATAAGTTCGAAGTCGCAGTAATTGAAGAATTCTATTGGGCGTCAATGGCATAAAACTACGCATGTAAAGATTGTGTGGTTGGATGAAAACCAATGTGATACGTGAATGGTCGGTGCATTCGAACGCGGCATGGCATAGGATCAACCTTATTTGTTATGTTGTTGTGTTGCGCCCCATCTCATCCAATTAAAAGTGCCACTCGAGATCCTTGCCTCATTGGTGGAAATTACCACCAAAGAGGTTAATGGGAGCACATTCTTTGCACGCTATTGGAAATAAAAAATGAGAGGAAGTTTCAGTGAGTGGTTCATAAAGTTTGTGCTCTAGTGTACTTTCATTGGCTCTAACTGTCCAATGGTTGCGATCTCTGAAATACAGCTTTCGATACACTTTGGACGATCTGGAACAAAGCGTACTTTGTAAACCAAAGCGTATTAGGGGTGCGCGTGATTACGCATGGAACTACAAACAAATCATGCATCTTCACCTTCACTGTTCAGACACCGATATGGACCGTGACAATATGGCAAGCAATCGGAATGAAATGACCCTAGTAACTTTGTATGACACCGAAAATATGCAAACCCTCACGATTTCTGGAGCAAACCTTGGCTGAATTCATCCCTGCGTCAATTACCAGCCATTTAACTTGGCACACAAACATCATTCAAAGGTAGAGTGAGCCACTGACATGTATTTTGTGCGACGCCAGCAACCACTTGGACCTGAGAATAATAGCGTTGCGAAGGCGAATCCCCTGTCGTATGCTCTGATCGAAGCAGACGACAAACGCGAGCAGACGACGGCTTGGCCGACAGGGACAGCTTGTGATTGGTTGTGAAGCAATACCCTCTACATCAGCTCACTCCGTGACGTTGCCAAAACCATGACCTACTACACTCCTGACCTGTTCAGATAGCGGGGTTCCTATGGGAGCGCGTGTCCCGCTCTCGTTCAACCGCTCACCATTGGTGGCGCTACCTATAACCTGTTCGTCTGTTTTCTTTACGGTTGTTTTGTAGGCGCTGGGTATAAGAATTGCCTGCATTCTGTAGTGAACTGGCGGCATATATGTGACTATTTCTTCCCATACATTGCTGGTTAAGCAAGGTGTTCAGAGCGCTTGAGTATTTATAGCACACTGGTTGACAAACGTGGGAACCCGTAGATTTTACCCGATGTAGGGCAGCCTATGCGTGGTAGCGTGCATTTTATTGCAAAAAAATTCTGAATGTCTTTTAGTATTATTATTTCTGAATAATTCTAAATTTGGATCATAAATACGCACTACGAGTGCTTTGTTGGTCAAAATTTGACCACAAAGAGTGAAGATGACGTCAGGAGCAGGTGCTGACTAGCGCCACGCCGCTCGTAGGTGACGGCCCTAGCGGCAGAAGGTATGAACTAGAAACGTGGGCGCTGGAAGAGGTG